>OX463860.1:1971050-2167806 GCA_949825065.1 Odontocerum albicorne | reverse complement strand
CTTTAACTTGCACTGTACACGTGTTATATTCAACTTGTACTGTATTCCGTTTTTTGCATTGTTTTCTTCAACTTATATGGTACGCGTATACATGGTATGCGTTTTTCGTTTTCAAAAAAATCTTTTGGTAATTAAATTTTGTATTGACCTCATTTTAAATAATAACGAACTCCAGAATCAGATTTTTTTATCTAAAATAAACTTCAACTCAAAAGAACTGAAGTGGTGTTAGTTTTCCGTGTTTTTTCCAATTTTCCGAGCTTTTCTCTTTCTTTAAAAACCTCAAGAAACCTTCCGCTACTCTAGTAGTTGGAAATCTCTCAAAATCTGTCAAGTGGACCTCTCAGAATATCCTCCGGAGTCGTAATAGCCTTCGGTCAATTAAGCGGAAATTCTCTTGACAGAAGAGCGCTCCACTCGTGTTTGTTATTGGGCGAATTTCGATCCGGGGCACGGGCAAATTTGGACTTTATTGCAGTTTCGTGGCCTATCTTCTAGCCTTCGAGTACAGTGTACACAAGCTGGCAAGTGACTGGAATCAACGAAATGAAGAATTGGGAGGGCTTTTTTATTTTTTTTGCTTTTTTTTGTGACAACAAAGAGGAAATGAAGGGATAGACAAATAGTGTTTTTATTGATTGATTTTTTTATTTATTAATATCTAATATATTTTTAAAACTATTTTAATCCCAGCACATTTTGCATAAAATGTGCGAAAAATTCCACCATTGTTTGGCAACAAAAACAGTAGTTTATATTTTATATTTTTATCTCAGTTTATATTTAGTTTTAAACCCTAGTTTTTATGGAATCATCCCTGTAGATTGTAAAATAATAATTAATTTTCATATTTTATTATTCAACATAAAAACTTGTATGAAAACTTTGAGCACGATTTTTTCCATACACCAGTTGGGGTCGATAATCGACCCCGTGGGATAAAAATGGTAAAATATAAAAATTATAAACTTAAAAAAAATAACATATTATTTATCGCGAAGGCATAACGAGTAACACTGTGCAGGTTTGAAGACATTGTAATTTGTAACGCCAAACACTGCTTATTCAACTTTATATAACAGTATAATCTGGTTTCAATATTTTCACTTCGTCATCAAGTAAGCACTAACAAGACTTCGTTACATAAAGTGGAATAAATACAATTATATATAGTGGAATAAACCGTTTTTGAATTAACGTTACGTAAAGTGGAATAAACTGTGTTTACAGATGATCCTAAAAAACTTGTAACCATGCGGTACTGTTTCCAATCAAATAAAAACCTCTTGGCCTAATTACTTCGCGGAGTCGCAGGTTCGTTCCACGTTGGTGCCCGAATTTAAAAAAGAAGATTTCTTGTCTGGTTTTCTCTAAAGTAATCTAGAACATATTTGTATTGTATTGAATTGTATTATCGTTGTACACAATACAAATATGCGGACTTATTGCAATGGAGCAATGTCTTCAAACCAACCAGAAAGATGGTAAAGAGGCATTAAGTGAAAACCAGATTTTAAATTATTTTTGTTTAATCTGGGTATCAGCGGAATTTGAACGCGCAACCTCCGGGTTAAGAGACAAGCGTCTTAATAACTAGGCCGCGAAGGTCGTCAAATTTTGAGTTAGCTGAAATATATTATAACTTTCTTCTCCCTGGCTCCATCCCAATTCACTGTCTGCGAAGACTGTTGGGGTCAGCTCTCCTCGTCCTCAGGTTGTATGCTCTTTTGTCCCGGACTACGTCCCCCAGGCCGTGCCTCTGCATCAGGTTATCTTTTTGCACTACCCATGAATTTTTCGGTCTTCCTCTGGTTGTTATTTGAGGAAGATCCATGGAGATTGTCTGGTTCACAATATGATCGGGTGCTCTGCGTCCAGCGTGTCCATACCATCTCAATCGCCTCTCCTCCATCTTACTGTTGATGTCTGTAACACCTAGGCTTCCACGAATGCGTGAGTTTTTTATTTTGTCTCTTAGGGACACACGAGCTGCCCATCTTAGCATGCGCATTTCAGCAGTTTCTAGTTGCCTAGAGTAAGAGTTATAGATCGTCCAGCATTCGGAGCCATAGAGAAGTGCGAGTCTGACGACCGTTTGGTATACTTTTTCTTTTAACTTTACTGGCATTTTCGGATCACATAGAACTCCCTGAAATATATTATCACATGGCAATAATTTTATAAGGATAATTTAAAAAGCACCGTTTATAAAGCAAACTCTCTTCAAAGATAGTCTTACTCGGGAATGGGACCTGTTCTTATTGATGGATCACAAATATTACAAAAAAATAAAAAAAATTGTAACAGTAGGAAGGCAGTGGCTGCGTTTATTATGTTAAGTGCTTACCTATACCTGCTTATGTTTATAAAAAAACTGGCGTTTTATATTAACCACTTAAGAGTTGGACTTTTAACACGCGACGTAACTAATAAATTCTATACGAAAATATATTCCGTTCGGAGAAAACAAGTTGAAACAAGATCTGCCCAAACGACTCTCGGGAGAAACACTCCCAACAAATCGAAACAAGATTTGCGCAAACGAGGTTCGGTCTCGTCAGTATACAAAGAAACTTCGTGCCCGAGTCCCGCTCGGGCAAAACACTCAAGGGGTTAAGTACAATAATTAACAATCAGATAATTTTGAATCTTAAGAAAAATACATGATGGATCGTTTACGGATATGTTCATAGATTCAATTAACTCATAAACATAAGTATTAATTACGCACTATGTGAAAATTAGGTTATGTGATAGAAGTTTAATGATAATTACATATAAATGTAAGAAGTGCCGTATTAGCCCGACTATAAGGCGAGGTTTTTATTTAAAAAGGCGACACGTAAATAGGGGGGTCGCCTTTTATTCGAGTTTTATTTTTCATATTATTATTATTATGAGGAAAATATTTTTTTGTCCAAAAAGCAGATAAAAAATAGGGGTCGCCTTATAATCAGGGTCACCCTATAGTCGGGCTAATACGATAAGAAAAATCGTAGAAAGTGGAAGAAGCAAATATTCTGTGTCGAAATAGGAAAGTTTGGCACTGTGTCCTATGTGCCTAATCCAACAGGTAAATGGCGAGTTAGTATGTATGTACTCGTATTTACATACATGCATACAAACCATCACGCCCTCTCCCTGTTGGTGTAGGCAGAGTGTAGAGAGTGCCAGACTTTCCTATCGCGACGCAGATATTTCGCTTCTTCTACATTCAAACACCTTCTCATACAGTTCTTTCTATTTCTTTGACTTTTATTGTTTCCTTCTTTCAAAACATCATACTTTTCTTGGTCTTCGTTTACTATTCACATTTGCACTGTACATTTGTTATTTTAGTCTTTCTTCATTCCTTCGTTCTACGTGTCCAAATTATCTGAGAGCGCTTTTCTTCATCTAACGCAATATTTTTACCTTAAATTCACTCATCATCTCTCACACACTCATCCTTAATCATTCAATTTCGTGTTCGGTCATACATTTTACCCCATGTATTATTCTGAGTTGCAGCATTTCTGTAGCATATATTCGTCTTTCTTAAGTATTGTTCCACGTTCATGTATACTTTATAAAAAAAGCTATTTCAGTGACAAAGATCAAAAAGTAAAAAGAGATGAATGTACTCATGTACTTATCACAACCGTAACGGGAACCCCCTTTCACGGTGTCAGGATATCCGGTTGGATATTAGTTATTAGAAGGAATAGAATAGAAAAGAGGATTATCCGTAACGAACTCGAAGTGGAATTCTCAAATGTGGAGAAATGATTGAATATTTAAGTAAAAGTAAAAAAAAGGGAGTTGATATTGAATTCGAAAAGAAATTTTGATTCAATTTCACGATTCACCAAAGTTGATGGAATTTTTTAGATATATTTTTTAAGAGAACAGCGATGGTGAAAATGGATGAAAACTTACAAAGACTTAAAGTAACATGGTATATAATTCTAAAAATATTTAACCTATACAGCCTTGAATCTAATGTTCTAAAATATATTATTTTTTGAGAGTGTATTATTTACACTACATGCAACATTATGTCGTATGAGTTTAGATAGATAACTGTCATTCTTAACTGAACCGGCAGTCCTTCTTATCTCGCCAAACATTCATAACTGAACCGGCAGTCCTTCTTATCTCGCCAAACATTCTTAACTGAACCGGCAGTCCTTCTTATCTCGCCAAACATTCTTAACTGAACCGCCAGTCCTTTTTATCTCGCCAAACATTCTTAACTGTACCGGCAGTCCTTCTTATCTCGCCAAACATTCTTAACTGTACCGGCAGTCCTTCTTATCTCGCCAAACATTCTTAACTGTACCGGCAGTCCTTCTTATCTCGCCAAACATTCTTAACTGTACCGGCAGTCCTTCTTATCTCGCCAAACATTCTTAACTGTACCGCCAGTCCTTCTTATCTCGCCAAACATTCTTAACTGTACCGGCAGTCCTTCTTATCTCGCCAAACATTCTTAACTGTACCGGCAGTCCTTCTTATCTCGCCAAACAGTCTTAACTGTACCGGCAGTCCTTCTTATCTCGCCAAACATTCTTAACTGTACCAGCAGTCCTTCTTATCTCGCCAAACATTCTTAACTGTACCGGCAGTCCTTCTTATCTCACCAAACATTTTCAGCGTCTTTCCGATCATGGAATTGCGCTCTCTCAAACATAAATAGTTTATTGGCCTTCTCAGTTCACCGCAATTATTTTTTAACGTCGTCCTTTACTGTCCATGCAGTAAGAACATAGAACCAGTAACAAACCAATATGAGACTCGCTCCGTCCTTGGCATGCTTTAAGAAGGGACTGAAAAAACTTTAAATTTTTTATCAGTATAACATGTTTCATTCCTGATTTTTCTTTTTGTATTATTTACACTAAATGCATAATGTTGTCGTATTAGTTAAAATAGATGGCTTCCAAAACATTGAAAGTCGATCTTAAGAAATCCTTCACTTCATTGGATATCATTGGGTGCAGAAATATACCACAAAGCGTGCATAAAACGTTGTGTCCATTATAATGGAAAACAGATCCCAATAAATTGAAATGTTTGCGCTCATGCACTCTCATAACACAATATAATTAATTTATTCATACTAGTCCCCTCTTATTCGCGCTTTCAATTATCCGCTGCCAGTAGTGGTAGAAAAATATAAATTCGAAATTTCAACGTATTCTCAAAAAGTTAAAAGGTCCACTTAGATCCAAAAGCTTTCGGCCTAAACAAGTAAGAATGTACGCCCTTTGCATGATCAGGAGATGTTACAGATTCAATTTGATACTTAAAACTTTAATAATATGTCAAAAAATTATACTTCTGTGGTGATTTTGTACATATTCGTAAACTTGGACGTCAATGGCAGTTTTTCGGGTGAAAAGTGTGAAATTTCCGTGTACGTTTAGGAGATTTTAACATGTTATGTCAAAATCAACCTCAATGCGTTTCTACAACACTTTTGTCTTGATAAATTGTAATTCGAGTATTTGTGAAAAGTGTGAAATTTCAGTATATGACTACGAAATGTCGTACATTCATTTAGCAGGTTTCGACGTTTTATGCCACAATTAAAGTCAATGCGTTTCTACTTCACTTTTGTCTAACTTCATTATAATTGTTGCAATTTTGTACAAAACATTGGTTTTTAGTTAGTCAAAAGAAATAAACATTCAAACCTCAAAATATTGATATTTGGCAAAATTACAGGTGAAGGACGAAAAACAGGAAAACTCATTGAACAAATAATAATTCTGTCGTGATTTTGTACATACGAGTATATTCGAAAACTAGTTCGTCAATGGCAGTTTTTCGGGTGAAAAGTGTGAAGTTTCCGCCTTTTGCTAACAAATGCTCATACTTATTTTGAAGGTTTTGACGTTTCGAATCATAACTAACTCAAAGGCATTTACATCATACATTTGTACTAATTCATTGATAATTCTAGCATTTTTGTACGAAAATGGGTGTTTTGTTGGAAAAAAGTACACAAATTCATTGAATTCGCATAATATTGATACAAATGTTTGAAAAATCGCTAAATTACAGGTTAAGGACTAAAAGTACGAAAACCTGTGGAACAAATAATATTTCTGTTGTGATTTTACACATATATTCGTTAGCTTGGCCGTCAATGGCAGTTTTTCGAGTGAAAAGTGTGAAGTTTCCGCCTTTTGCTAACAAATGCTCATACTTATTTGGAAGATTTTGACGTCTCATATCATAATTAACGCAAATGCATTTACATTATACATTTGTACTAATTCATTGATAATTCTAGCATTTCTGTTCGAAAATGGGTGTTTTGTTGGTAAAAAGTAGACAAATTCATTGAATTCGCATAATATTGATACAAATCTTAGAAAAATCGCTAAATTACAGGTTAAGGACTAAAACTACAAAAACCTGTGGAACAAATAATATTTCTGCTGTGGTTTTACACATATATTCGTAAGCTTGGCCGTCGATGACAGTTTTTCGAGTGAAAAGTGTGAAGTTTCCGCCTTTTGCTAATAAATGCTCATACTTATTTGGAAGATTTTGACGTTTCGTATTATAATTAACGCAAATGCATTTACATTATACATTTGCACTAATTCATTGATAACTCGAGCATTTTTGTATGAAAATGGGTGTTTTGTTGGTAAAAAGGAGACAAATTCATTGAATTCACATAATATTGATACAAATGTTTTAAAAATCGCTAAATTACAGGTTTAGGACCAAAACTACGAAAACCTGTGGAACAAATAATATTTCTGTTGTGATTTTACATATATATTCGTAAGTTTGGCCGTCAATGGCAATTTTTCGAGTGAAAAGTGTGAAGTTTCCGGCTTTTGCTAACTAACTTGTTCATACTTATTTGGAAGGTTTTGACGTTTCGAATCATAATTAACTCAAATGCATTTACATCATACATTTGAACTAATTCATGGATAATTCTAGCATTTTTTTACGAAAATGGGTGTTTTATTGGTTTAAAGTAGACAAATTCATTGAATTCGCATAATATTGATACAAATGTTTGAAAAATCGCTAAATTACAGGTTAAGGACCAAAACTACGAAAACCTGTAGAACAAATAATAATTTTTTTGTGGTTTTACACATATATTTGTAAGCTTGGCCGTCAATGGCCGTTTTTCGAGTAAAAAGTGTGAAGTTTCCGCCTTTTGCTAACTAACTTGTTCATACTTATTTGGAAGGTTTTTACGTTTCGTATCATAATTACCTCAAAGGCATTTATATTATACATTTGTACTAATTTATGGATAATTCTAGTATTTTTGTTCGAAAATGGGTGTTTTGTTGGTAAAAAGTAGACAAATTCATTGAATTCGCATAATATTGATACAAATGTTTGAAAAATCGCTAAATTACAGGTTTAGGACCAAAATCACGAAAAAACTTTAGAACAAATAATAAATATGTTGTGATTTTACACAAATATTCGAAAACTTGTTCGTCAATGGCAGTTTTTCGGGTGAAAAGTGTGAAATTTTAGTATATTACTAAGAAATTTCATACTATCATTTTAGCAGGTTTCGACGTTTTATGTCACAACTAAAGTCAATGCGTCTCTACCACACTTGTGTTCTTATTAATTTTAATTCTTACAATTTTGTACAAAACATTGTTTTTAGTAAATCAAAAGTAATAAAATCCATTCAAACCTGAAAATATTGACGCAAAATATTGATATTTCGCAAAATAACAGGTTAAGGACGAAAAACCGGAAAACCTGTAGAACAAATAATAATTTTCTCGTGATTTTGTACATATATTCGAAAACTTGTTCGTCAATGACAGTTTTTCGGGTGAAAAGTGTGAAACTTCAGTATATTACTAAGAAATTTCATTCAATCATTTAGCAGATTTCGACGTTTTATGCCACAATTAAAGTCAATGCGTTTCTACTTCACTGTTGTCTTACTTCATTATAATTCTTGCAATTTGGACAAAAAAATGGTTTTTAGTTAGACAAAAGTAATATAAAACTCATTCAAACCAGGAAATATTGACGCAAAATATTGAAATTTTGCTAAATTAGAGGTTTAAGACGAAAAACACGAAAACCCGTTGAACAAATAATAATTCTGTCGTGATTTTATATATTTATGTAAACTTGGTCGTCAATGGCAGTTTTTCGAGTGAAAAGTGTAAAATTTCAGTATATTACGAAGAAATCTTCATATGAATTTAGCAGGTTTGGACGTTTTATGTCACAATCAATGTCGATGCGTTTCTCTACTACTCTTTTTTCGATAGAAAAATTATAATTTAGTTTAATTCCAAAATGTTTAAAATTCAATATCCTGCGCTTATCAAGTTTCTTTCAAAGGAAGAAATAAAAGACGTCGGTTTTTAAAAATCGTTTTATTCTGCCAGTATTTTTCCTTATTTTGATAGTAACTTGCATACATTGATATCTTCACGCCATTCAACTGTCGGGATAGGTAGAGTGACAGAGCGTAAGATGTTTTCATCACGACACCTTTCCATCTCACACAACTCCTACGAATTCTCAAACGTTCAACGTTTCTTTCTTTCAAAATATAATTCACTATATCCAGCCAAACCTTCCTAGGTATTTCTCTCTTATTTGCACTTTATATCACATTTTTACACACATTGTTCTATACCCCCTTCGTTCACTTTTTGATCTTATTTAACACATCATCAGCCTTAAGTTAATATTTATCCCTTATCACTTCATTTTGTATTCTGTTACACATTGCCACTCCATATATTCTTTTCAATATACGCATTTCTTGAGCATTTATTTACTTTGTAACGATGGTCGTTATCAGTGTAGCATGTGTCCTATTAGGACGTGCTGATGATTTTGATATCGACATCGTTATCTTCGTTTTAGCTGATTCTGCGTTACTTCTCGTACAGAATCATCAATATAGCGGATTGCTTATTTTCAATTTGTCGTGATGATCTTGATTGATATCTGTTTATTTATAGACTCAGGAATGCCGATATAAATCGATAAGTGGATAGCAGGTAAATAAATAATACAAGTCTTGACAGTTGAATGGACGACACTAAAAGTATGTTTATTTCGCAGAGTGCGGACAATTTATACCAGTGAATGAATACATGGGCGATATATATCTGCCTTGCTCTATCACATGAACTGGCGGAAGAATAATTATTTATATTTGGAGATGGCTAGCCAATTTGCACGCTGTAAATAGTAAATATTGTCGTTGTTTGTGGTGTGTAACAATCATTGAATTCTTCATCGGTCATTGCTCCTGTATGTTTACTATTGACAATAATTAATTTAATTTATTTGTGTTTTAACAATTCACTCGTTATTTTGACAATTCATTTAGGTAGGTATACAGGTAGGTACAATTTTATAAAATTGTTTATTAAACGAATTATACGGACAAATATTAATAAAATAAATGATCTGCTTTTCTTTTTTTAAGGTCCACAGATCAATAAGCAATGTGTTTACCGATCTGAGTATATTATTCTATTGCATAAATTTTATCTCTTACCGATCTGAGTATATTATTCTATTGGCTCAACATTTTCTCTTACCGATCTGAATATATTATTATATTGCCTAAATAATATATCTTACTGATCTGAGTGTATTCTTTTGCTTAAATATTATCTCAGAGACCGATTAAGATATTGGTTAAGTAGAACATTTTTGCGTGAAAGACCACTAAGGAAATATCTAAAGCAAAAGTTAATATGTTGATTCGGAAACGTCTTTGAAACGACACTGATGTCTATCTTGTACAATAAAACTGTATTTTTGACTATATAAAACTTACTGCTGATAAAATTTACCAATTGAATTGGAATATTGACATTTATTCATTTATTAATTTTCTGGTTTTTCGTCCCAAACCTGTAAGTTTGCGAAATATCAATATTTTGAGTCAATATTCTCAAGTGTGAATGGATTTTATTACTTTTGACTAACTACAAACCAATTTTTTGTACAAAATTCCAAGAATTATAATGAGAAGTAAGACAAAAGTGCAGAAGAAACATATTGACTTTAATGGTGACATAAAACGTCGAAACCTGCTAAATGTATGTATGAAATTTCTTAGTAATATACTGAAATTTCACCCGAAAAACTGTCATTGACGACTAAGTTTATGAATATATGTACAAAATCACGACAGAATTATTATTTGTTCAATGAGTTTTCGTGTTTTTCATCCTATACCTTGTAATTTTGCGAAATATCAATATTTTGCATCAATATTTTCCATTATTAATGAAATTTATTACTTTTCACTTCCGAAATACTAATTTTTCGTACAAAATTTCACCCGAAAAACTGTCATTGACGACCAAGTTTATAAATATATGAACAAAATCACACAGAATTACTATTTGTTCCAATGAGTTTTCGTGTTTTTCATCCTTTACCTGTAATTTTGCGAAATATCAATATTTGGCATCAATATTTTCCATTATTAATGAAATTTATTACTTTTAACTTCCGAAATACAAATTTTTCGTAGAAAAATGCTATGATTATAATTAACCAAAACAAAAGTGTAGCACAAACGCATTGACACTGTTTATGACATAAAATTTTAAAACCTCCTAAACATGTATGAACATACACGGTAATTTCACACTTTTCACCCGAAAAACTACCATTGACGTCCAAGTTTACGAATATATGTACAAAATCACCACAGAAGTATTATTGAATCAACAAATTTTCGTGTTTTTCGTCCCAAAACTGTAATTTTGCGAAATATCAATATTTTGCTTCAATATTTTCAGGTTTGAATGGATTTTATTACTTTAGGCTAACTAAAAACCAATTTTTTGTACAGAATTGCAAGAATTATAATGAAGTAAGACAAAAGTGAAGTAGAAACGCATTGCCTTTAATTGTGACATAAAACGTCGAAATCTGCTAAATAATTGTATGAAATTTTACACTTTTCACCCGAAAAACTGCAATTGTCGAACAAGTTTTCGAATATATGTACAAACTCACGACAGAATTATTATTTGTTCAATGATTTTTCGTGTTTTAAGTCCTAAATCTGTAATTTTGCGAAATATCAATATTTTACATCAATATTTTCAGGTTTAAATGGATTTAATTACTTTTGACTAACTAAGACCAATGTTTTTTACAAAATTGTACGAATTATAATGCAGTAAGACAACAGTGAAGTAGAAACACATTGACTTGAATTGTGACATAAAACGTCGAAACCTACGTTTGTATGAAATTTCTTAGTAATGTACTGAAATTTCACACTTTTCACCCGAAAAACTGCCATTGACGAACAAGTTTTCGAATATATGTACAAAATCACGACAAAAATATTATTCCTTCCACAGGTTATCCTGTTTTTCGTCCTAAACCTGTAATTTTGCGAAATATCAATATTTTGCGTCAATATTTTCAGGTTTGAATAGATTTTATTACTTTTGACTTACTAAAAACCAATGTTTTGTACAAAATTGCAAGAATTATAATGAATTAAAACACAAGGGTGGTAGAGACGCATTGACTTTAATTGTGCCATAAAACGTCGAAACCTGCTAAATGATAGTATGAAATTTCTTAGCAATATACTGAAATTTCACACTTTTCACCGGAATAAACCACCATTGACGAACAAGTTTTCGAATATTTGTGTAAAATCACAACAGAATTTTTATTTGTTCCACAGGTTTTCGTGGTTTTGTTCCTAAACCTGTAATTTAGCGATTTTTCAAACATTTGTATCAATATTATGCGAATTCAATGAATTTGTCTACTTTTTACCAACAAAACACCCATTTTCGAACAAAAATGCTAGAATTATCCATAAATTAGTACAAATGTATGATAAAAATGCCTTTGAGGTAATTATGATACGAAACGTAAAAACCTTCCAAATAAGTATGAACATTTGTTAGCAAAAGGCGGAAACTTCACACTTTTCACTCGAAAAACGGCCATTGACGGCCAAGCTTACAAATATATGTGTAAAACCACAAAAAAATTATTATTTGTTCTACAGGTTTTCGTAGTTTTGGTCCTTAACCTGTAATTTAGCGATTTTTCAAACATTTGTATCAATATTATGCGAATTCAATGAATTTGTCTACTTAAAACCAATAAAACACCCGTTTTCGTAAAAAAATGCTAGAATTAGTTCAAATGTATAATGTAAATGCATTTGAGTTAATTATGATTCGAAACGTCAAAACCTTCCAAATAAGTATGAACAAGTTAGTTAGCAAAAGCCGGAAACTTCACACTTTTCACTCGAAAAATTGCCATTGACGGCCAAACTTACGAATATATATGTAAAACCACAACAGAAATATTATTTGTTCCACAGGTTTTCGTAGTTTTGGTCCTAAACCTGTAATTTAGCGATTTTTACAATATTTGTATCAATATTATGTGAATTCAATGAATTTGTCTCCTTTTTACCAACAAAACACCCATTTTCATACAAAAATGCTCGAGTTATCAATGAATTAGTGCAAATGTATAATGTAAATGCATTTGCGTTAATTATAATACGAAACGTCAAAATCTTCCAAATAAGTATGAGCATTTATTAGCAAAAGGCGGAAACTTCACACTTTTCACCCGAAAAACTGCCATTGACGGCCAAGCTTACGAATAAATGAGTAAAACCACAACAGACATATTATTTGTTCTACAGGTTTTCGTAGTTTTGATCCTTAACCGGTAATTTAGCGATTTTTCAAACATTTGTATCAATATTATGCGTATTCAATGAATTTGTCTACTTTTTACCAACAAAACACACATTTTCGTACAAAAATGCTCGAGTTATCAATGAATTAGTACAAATGTACAATGTAAATGCCTTTGAGTTAATTATGATTCGAAACGTCAAAACCTTCCAAATAAGTATGAACATTTGTTAGCAAAAGGCGGAAACTTCACACTTTTCACTCGAAAAACTGTCATCGACGGTCAAGCTTACGAATATATGTGTAAAACCACAGCAGAAATATTATTTGTTCCACAGGTTTTTGTAGTTTTGGTCCTTAACCTGTAATTTAGCGATTTTTCAAATTATGCGAAATAAATATCAATATTATGCGAAATAAATAAATTTGTCTACTTTATATCAATAAAACACCCATTTTCGTAAAAAATACTAGATTTATCAATGAATTAGCACAAATGTATGATGTAAATGCATTTGCGTTAATTATGATACGAAACGTCAAAATCTTCCAAATAAGTATGAGCATTTATTAGCAAAAGGCGGAAACTTTTCACTCGAAAAACTGCCATTCACGGCCATGCTTACCATAATCTCCACAGCATAAAAGGGGAAAATCCCAATGATATTCACACCATCATCACTCCACATTTTTTCATTAGTGCACGCATCTCCACAATACAAAAGGGAAAAAATCCCAATGCCATCCATACCATCAACACTCCAAATTTTTTCATTAGCGCATGCATTTCCACAGCATAAAAGGAGAAAATCACAATGCTATTCACACCATCATCACTCCACATTTTTTTCGTTAGTGCACGCATCTCCACAATACAAAAGGGAGTAAATCCCAATGCCATCCATACCACCATCAATCCACATTTTTCGTTAGTGCACGCATCTCCACAACACAAAAGGGAAAAAATCCCAATGCCATGCATACCACCATCAATCCACATTTTTTCGTTAGTGCACGCATCTCCACAGCATAAAAGGGAAAAATCCCAATGCCGTCCACACCATCATCACTCTACATTTTTTCATTAGTGCACGCATCTCCACAGCACAAAAGGGAAAAAACCGAATGCCATCCATACCATCATCACTCTACATTATTTCATTAGTGCACGCATCTCCACAGCATAAAAGAGAACATTTTCACGGTCCTCTTTGAGGTAAGTAGAGAAAACTGTATTCTTATGCCTTAGAATACATTTTTCGCTTCTGCTACATAAATTCTTCTCGTTAATCAAATTTGTCGGTTTAAAATGCTTTCCACTCTTCCCTTTTCAAAATGTTATGAATTTAGTGGCAGTGTTTTAAAAATTCGCCATTTACAATAAAAACTATTTTCATTTATTGTGCGTCATAAAATAATGAAAAAAAAAAACGAAAAAAAACAATCCAGTTTCTTATTTTTAAATATTTTCCCAATTTTGTTTTCAGCCTGGCACTGAATTTATTTATTCAAAGCTTAGTTTCAGGAATAGCCTGCGAGACGTGTTATTCAAGAAGAACGAGAATTCACAATCGATTTGTCTCCTGAATCCTCTCCGGATACTCGCTCTTGTAAGTTGAAGCTTGATGCTTTTGTGGATCAGGTTGCGATCTAAATAGAAAACCTCCACTTTGTCAGCGCGTTCAAGAAACACGAGCCGATTGAATTATCTAAACATTTTCACTTATCTGAGATAAAAAATCTAATATGAATAAGGGTTTTTTAAATTTTTTTTTCTTGCTTATTCTTATTTTGTAAGAACAGTTGCCAAGATTCATTGCGAAATGAAAAAAAGAACATATTAATGAAATAAAAAATTGGGAAGAGCTAACATTTTAAATAAAAGGATATGCATAAAAAAATGTTTGTGCGCTTTTTTTTTTCTGGGTTACAATCCTAGCATTGGCATGCACCAAGCACTCGATCCCTCCACTCATCTCACTCATCCGCCAGTCTCTTCATCTCCTGGTAGCTGCCACAGCGCACATTCCGGATCACCCGTAACCATGTAGCTATATCTAGGGTGGCCTCTATGGTTATTGCTCTCGATTATTCCCTCGACGATGGTAAGGAGCAGGCCTGGGTGCCTGATGTTATGACCTATCCAACTGGATCGTTGTTGGGCAACTCTATTTAGGAGTTGCCTTGTTTCTCCGACCCCGCTCATTACCTCGTCGTTTCGAATGTGATCTAACCAACGTTTTTTGCACAACAAAAGCAAAATGCGTGTGTTGTGGAAGAACGACGTGGTGGTCTAATTTTTTTCTTCTCTTTAAATAAGAATTGCTAGATAATGGATGGTGGTGCTGAAAGTGAATAGTGTGATGACGATAGTTATTTTGATGGTGACGGTGATAATCATTTTTTGTTCATGGTGATAATCAACGCGATAATCATTTTTTTTTATATTTCAGAATATAACGAAATAACACGTTTCTATCGAATTTAGTTAACATTCTACTGAGGGTGAAAGTATCGTATAGTTAAACTGTTACATTGCCTGAACATGCGTAAGGTGTGGTCGGCGTAATGATTGTCCTTAAACTTTTTCAGGCTGAAATATTTTGGGCATTCGTGGTGTTGCGGGAGCAGTTGGAGATTATATTCTCAAATAATAAAAACCCAAACACTTGAGTATTTTTACACGTTCTAGATTTAGGAATGAAATGTTCAAATGTGACAAAATTTACAATTTCATTTTCATTATTTCCACGACAAAGACTCCGTGTGCAAATATTGAGACAAAACCCCGAAAACACGAAATGCCAATAAAGAAATTTGCGCCAGCAGTATTATGCTAACTCTGTAACACGTGGCTGCTTTTGGGAATATACAATGGGCGAATCTAATACATACATATACACCTTCAATCCATTTTACTTTTGGAGCAGGCTAGGAGGACAGATTGCCACTCTTTTCCACTATCTCGTCCTCATTAATAAATATCCTCTTCATTTTATGACTCCCACAGTTTATTATTTTTCTATTATATTGTTAGGAGTATATTATTTATAATAGCAAAATGGATATTTAAAATATCAAATCATAGGAGAATCCATTTTGCATGGTTGGACAGTTCTTAACAAAAAATCGGAAAGCGACAAAGCCGTTATATCTGTTCATTTTGTGATGGCACGATAACGGCTAAGATCACGCAAGTCTTGTGTGATCTTGAAATATATTCGAGAGATAGAATTTCGAATTTGCGTCATGAGACAAGCCGCCAAAGAAGCGGTATAAAATCAAGTCTAAGCTTTGTTCTCTTCTATTGAAATTTCGACAGAGCACGTGTTCGAGTTACGCTGCTCGCTGTCCTTGATGCATTATTCTAAAACTTTAAATAATTATTATTTTGTCTGGAAAGAGAAGAAAACATGTGCTGGGGAGGGGGAAAGGAACGAGATATTTCCCCGGGGGAAGGAACGAGATATAGGAACGAGATATTTCATAGTGGGGATGGCCGGAGAACGCATCCAGCTTGTCCTTATTCCGGGACCATGCGAGTCAGAGTAAGGAGCTCGTTGCTCTGAGCTAAGTTTACGTAATTAGCATCAGGCATCTTAAAAATCTTTTAGACTCGAGTCATAGAAAATGCAAATGAAGATTATCCAATAATATTCACTTTCAAAGTGGAAATCCTGATGGAGAGTACATAATTACCTCGTTATTATCTTCAGAGGACGGTACGTGCTGATTGCGTCATGCTGCGAGATTATGTCAGGCTCTTCAAAACCATCAAGGAGCCGTCTGATGACTTTGGCCGACGGCTAGAAGAGAAGATTCCTTCTGGAATGCTCCAGATCCGGAACTCAATTTTAAGCCGTACAAACAACGCTACGAATGGTGCGCACTCATCGACAAAACCCGTCGCTTCAATTTATCTCTCAATTGAGTGGACATTTAAAGGTATTTTGTGACTCTGTTTTCTTTGTTATTCTTTTGGTGATTTTAAATTCTATACTTAAGTTTTGATTTCTAAGACACTTTCAGGGCGATCTCTAGAGATCATCTCCCTTGCAAAGGATCTTAATCCTACAAAGTAAACTCTTCAAGTGTAACTGATAGAATCAAACATTTACTTAAAATCTAATTTATTTTATCTGGATCATTTGATCCGGTAGTGTTATTCAATAATTTAACCTAAATTATTAGAGTTTCATTATTGTTACCTTTCCTCCATGTACTGTGATAATTCGCGTGTTACCTGTTTGAACCTTTGAGACCAAAGAGATATGTGTTTATTATAAGCCGCTGAGTTATTCGAGTAAAACGAAATTCTGATAATTTTAATAACTTAAATAATTTTAAATAATTTATCCTAAAAGTAATAGAATGCCGGAGTCAAATCTTAACTACGTTTTAAAGTGTTTTCTTCATAATACCCTTTTTTCTTCCCTGTTCATTTCAGACATAACATATATTTGTTTTGCTGGTCTTTCACAACTCGTTTTCACAATTTGATTAAACCATTTAAAGATTTATAACGGACACAAACCACATCCTCGCTTGGACCGTGAAGTTCTATAAAAGTCAACGAAATCACAGCAATCCCTTAGTCGCTGCCCTGGGGGCTTACGAGAGTAAATCCGTTATAAGCACAGGCTCCCGAAGCATTATCTGTTGCCTGACAAGTCCACCTACAGTATTACCTGGGACAACCAAGATCTGAGTGAATGTGATGGAATAAAAGTAGCCTGAACGAGTGGACTTGTTCCTGCTAAATAATTAGTGTAAGAATTGTTATCTAGTTATAAGTAGTATGTAGGTGTTAATTATTTCTAAAAAATGATATATTAAGATTGTAAAAAATAAAATGACATGTAGGAAAATAAGATAAAGTAAGTTCAAACATTATAACATATGAAATGTCATCGAAAATGTTGACAAAAGAGCAAACATCTGTGAAGCTGCAAGAGGTGGACAAATGGTGGATATTGTTTTTGGTGTTTAAATGTTATACTTCGTGAAAAATAAAAAGTTTTTAAATCAAAGCAAATTGTGTGTTTTATTTAAGAATTTCAAAAAAACTACTGAATTTGAAAGACCCTTTAGTATAGCTGGGCAGTAAAAACTGTATTGAACAACCTTCAGTGGGAATATCGCAATGAATTCTCGCTTCCTTGTTTTTGGACTTGTACAATTGTTCATCATGGAAATTTTGACATGGTGAGCATTTTTTTGGGTAATCAACCTTTGTTCTGTACCATTGGTATCTGAAATATTTTTAAATTTATTCTATAGTATTCTTATACTATGCGTATCCAGAAAGTAAGTGTACTGAGGCTCTCACGACCGGATGGATTTTATTTTCGACATGTTGGCTACATTTCCGTGTAGCCTGACCCTTTCCCTCCGCAACGAGACCGGTTTGAGGTCAGTACGTTGAGAAGTGTCGATGCGACAACACGTTTTGTGAAAAATGTCAACCCAATCTCCCGCCAAGTACGAAATTTTGTAAAAAGGCAAGAGTTTTTGAGGCGCTGCAAACTCCATGGAGATGAATTTCTCCGCTCCATCGTTACTGGAGATAAAACTTGGGTTGCACACTACACGCCTGAAACCAAAAGGCAGTCTCAACAGTGGCGTCACACCTCTTCACCCTCCGCCAAAAAGTTCAAAAGCACAATTTTAGCCAAGAAAATCATGGCATCCGTGTTTTGGGACTGTCAAGGCATAATTTTAATTGAATATATGCCTCAAGGGGAGACCATCAACTCTGCGAGATACTGTGAGAACAAGAGGAGAGGCATGCTGACAAAGGGAGTATGCCTACTGCATGACAATGCCAGACCACACACGGCCAACGCCACGAAAGAACTGTTTGCCTCGTTTAAATGGGATGTCCTGAACCATCCCGCGCATTCCCCTGACCTAGCACCTTCAGATTACTATTTCTTTACCTTCTTAAAGCTGCACATGGGTGAAAAAAGGTTTTCAACCGACGAGGAGGTATAGGAGGAGGTGGAGAAGTGGACGGAGGGGTTGGCGGGAAACTACTTCGAGGAAGGCATCAAAAATTTGATACCCCGCTTCACCACCTGCATTTAGAGGAATGGCAACTATGTCAAAAAATAGCTTACATATGTACTACGGTAACCACGTAATTTTTTTGTTTAAATAAAAAAAATTGTAACCTACAAAAATTCAGTACACTTAGTTTCTGGATATGCCTCGTATTTGAGCTGAAGAGGAGTCCAAACTGATGATATATATTCAAATCAGTTGCTTATAAAATTATTGTACCTGTTTTGCAGGATTTTGATACTGCTCTATTCTCTAGATATTTTTATTATAACAAAGAGTAGTTTGTAACAGTTTGATACCAACCGCGAGACATGTTTAACCAATGTGAGTCCGAGATCATAGGTTACGTCCAAATCTTTGATTCGAGTAACTCTGTTCAATTCTCCCTGTATTTTATTTGGTTGGTAGGTTGGTGAAAATGATCGACTGTAGGATACACATACATATTTATTAATATTGAACAGATGGTTTTCCTTGATCCAGGACTATAGAGACCCTGGGTTCTGATGTAATTTGGTCTAATTACAGAGGAAAGAAATTATTTTTTATTTTATTGCTTTAACAGAAACGCATATTTACCGCATTTTTAAATAAGTTTTGAAATGCAAGACATTCATTATGAACCAATTCGAACATCACTGAAACTGCCTTATTTTCAGGGGAAACGGACAATAATCAGGTTTATGAAATCATATCAAAAACATCGCTCAATGATCCAGAGATATTGTTTCGTATTAACAAGGTCTTCTGAGAGCATTCATCTAACATTTTTCTTATGAAGTATACTCCATGTATGTTGAATAAATAAAGGTACAGTATACAGCCTTGAAAATGGAAAATGGATCTTGGAGAGTGAGATATAATGAGGAGTTATACAGCATATACAAAGAGCCCAACATCATAAAATACATCAAAATTGGGAGGCTACGTTGGGCGGGGCATGTAGCAAGAATGGGAGAAGAGGAAATGCCTAACAAAGTACTCTTCTCCAAGCCCCAAGGAAGACGTAGCGTGGGTAGACCGAGGCTTAGGTGGATGGATGGGGTGCAGAATGATGCAAACGTGATTGGCATCAGGGGCTGGAGGAGTGCATCCCAGGATAGGGGGGAATGGCAGCGACTGCTGGAGGAGGCCGGGGCCCACAATGGGCTGTAGCGCCATTGATGATGATGATGATGATGATACAGCCTTGATGAACTCTAGTCCTGTATAAGCTTTATTTTTTTATATACATGTTTCAGGAATCAGATCTATTAGCTGTCTAGTATCATAAGTTACCGATCTCATATCAAATAAAACACATGGTTTTAACCTTTCCTTTCCTGTGTTGGGTATCTTCTACACGTTGCTTCTAATAACCATCAATATCTCTATAAATATAATAAATACAAGGTTAAGATTTAAGGTATTCCTCCATAATATATTTACGCATTGGTTTAAAAAATAATATTAATATTAATCAGAATTTATCGACTACATCGTGGGTATTTTGTGAAGATATCGGAAACAAATTCGCATTTAAACGCTGTGAGTGCCTCGACCTTGTGTCTTGACGATAGGTGAATAGTATGCGGGAAGCACGACACTATATTCGCATCTCACTCTTGCATACTCCACTGATAATTTTTAAATTCAATTATAATTAATTAAGGGGATTATCTATGAATGTTCTTATTTTTCCGATTTAAAATCGCTAATTTTTGATCGCGTACTCACTACCCAACACCGGATCACGCGTTTCAATTTTAACACCGTAAGGGAAGGGTTAAAATGTAGAGGTATTTTTCAACAGCTCTCTCTTGCACATTAAATTGTGGTGATCAGACAATTGAAGAGTATTATATTCATTTATCATAATTTGGCACGCTACTGGATTATTTGAAAATGTTTAACATAAAATGTCAAAAAATGTTTTATTTTTAAATCATATAACAGAATAGTTCGATGTGTAATACTGTGTAATCTACAAAAGTTGCCCTAAAAATAAAGCTGAAGGGGGCTTTTGGGGGCTGTTGTGGGCTGAAGTGGCCTACAGGGGAAGTTACCCCCGAGTCGGCCACTCAAGAAAAACTCATTTCGGATTCCACTCTTGCGAAACAATCTACGCAAATATTCAACTCGTCATTATTTTATTCTCTTCCAGAATACAAAAGGTTAAATTTCCAGTAATCACTGCATTAAAAATAAAAAAAAATCGTTATTTTGTTGAATTATTTTACAACTCTTAATGCTATTTTCTTTTTAAATACATAAGTACACAGTATAAAGGACGCACATATGTATAGAGTATTTTAATTTTAATTCTTGGATTAAACATAGATGGCATCGCAAACTTGCCTAGGTCTTGTAATATTTGAGAAGTGTAATATATAACATTTATAAAAATTAAGTCGTATACAATATAACAACGCGTTCAAATTGTTGAATGTTATTTTCGGAAACGGTGATGGTTATTGACCACCAAGATCATGTGATCTGACATCTTTGAACTATTTTCTCTGGGTTAACATGAAAAACCAGGTCTATAAGACCTGGTTTTTCATGTTAACCCAGACCGTCAATCAATTCCTGAGCTGAAGGACGAAATTATTCGTGCTATTGGTGAGTTAGAACCGCGACTATGCCAAAATGTCATCGAAAATTTTGACAAAAGA
The DNA here is from genome assembly GCA_949825065.1 of Odontocerum albicorne. NCBI lineage: Eukaryota > Metazoa > Arthropoda > Insecta > Trichoptera > Odontoceridae > Odontocerum > Odontocerum albicorne. The sequence continues at coordinate 2,146,415 of OX463860.1, read as the reverse complement.
GTGGACATCTATGGAGTTGCAAGAGGGGGACATTTGGTGGATATTGTTTTTTGTGTTTAAATTTCATATATTATACTTCAATGATCAATAAAAAGCTTTTTTTTTAAATCAAAGCAAATTGTGTGTTTTATTCAAGAATAAAAATTTTTAAAAAAAACACTCAATTTGAAAGACCATTTTAATATTTATTCAATCTGTTATTTAGTTTCTAGATATCCGAAAAATGATTTCAAACACTATCACGACGTTTCCCTGTTGTGGTAGGTAATAGGATCGAACACCAAACATTTTTACATCGACACATACATAACATATGATACACTTTTTAACAGATATTCTACGGTTTTTCTGATTTCTTACATTTCCTACTTATAAATTATCATTTACTTGATTCAATTACGAGGGTCATCTAGAAAGTAAGGTTACAACATTTATGTAGGATCAAAAAATGCTTGTATTTAATTAAAATTCACAGGATACTTCACAAATATATATTTAACTATTTTTCAACGTAATTGCCGTTGAGATCGACAAATTTCTGTAGTCAGGGCACAAACTTTTGTATGCCAGTGTCAAGAACCTCTGCCGCCAGCTCTTTCAGCCAGTTCTTCGCAGCTTCCTCGACCTCCTGATAGTTGAAAAATATTTGAGGTGTAGTGACACATCCACCTCCCCCGTCACGATAGTGTCCAGAAAAGCTTCTCCCTCCTGTACAAAACAATCCAAAAATTCACGCGCGGCGGTCACGCGATTTTGACGGTACTTCGGTGTAAGCATTCTAGACAACCATCTCGCACACAACTTCTTGTAACCAAGTTTTTCCGACACAATATCACCAAGGATACTTTGAGAAATGTCAGGAAATTCTTCGTCAAGTGTCACACGGCGGTCATTTTGCACTTGTTCTTCAATTTGGTTGCACAAGTTCATCAGAAATCACTGCCTTGCCTTGTCGTGAGTATCAGTACGGCCTTCTCTGAACAACCTAATCTACTTCGTGACATGTTGTCGACTCATCACATCACTACCATAAACTTCCACGAGTTTCCGATGGATATTCGTGGCGGTATTGTTCTGTAAAGTCAAAAAACGGATGAACGCGCGAATCTCGCACGGACGGGAGGTGGCGGGAGCGCACGACGACCTCTCCATCGGAAGAATTTACTGTGACTGAACAAAATGACCGACAAACACGCGGAACCAAACAAACTGACCGTTAGGATCCCCAAAATCCGTTAGGATCAGCCGTCCAGATGAAGACCTAATAATTCCTGGATGAATCGATGCTCCAAAATCTTGCAGAGAAACGTCCTAGATGAAAGCGACACCCAGAACCGAAGAATATATAACCTGAGAACGAGAAGAGCCGACCCCAATAGCCTGCCTAGGTAATGGAGTTGAGACAGTGCCAGGAAGAAGAAGTAGACATGCATTTCTACAGCATTTCACTATTTTTCTGTTTACAAGTTTTAATCAAAATATGTTAAAATGATGATGATAGTCCACAACATTATTTTAGTACCAACTTTGATTTATCGGAGTGAAAATATTGCTCCACTTTAAAAAATATATATATAAACCCATACAAACGCCTTTGAAGTACCAAATAAATATTTGACTGGCTTTATATATTCACACATACGAGATAGTTTTAAGATGGTTTGGACGTGTTGATGAATGAATGACAAAATAATAACTAAGCGAGCATACAAGCGATGAGTACAAAGTATTTGTATTATTTATAGTTATTAACATTGTGGAGGTTTAAATACATTGTAATTTGTTTTATCAAACATTGTTTATTCCACTCTTTGTAACAGTACAACCCTACCGGTTTCAAGGCTTTCACCTCATCATCAAGAGAGCACAAACAAAACTCTTGTTTGTGCTCCCCTGATGATGAGGCGAAAGTCTTGAAACCGGTAGGATTTTACCGTTACAAAAAATGGAATGAACCGTGTTTGATAAAACAAATTACAAAGTTATGTGTAAAAGAGGTAAACTGAGGAAAAGTAGCTAGATTAAATGGACCATATTTTTAAAGATATGAAAGTGTGAAAGAATTATGATTAAAGAATATGTTGTTTTACGAGATGTATGAATGGGGAAGAGGCGGAAATTATGTGCTTTGAAAAGTTTGTAGATCTGTTCTCTAATCCTACTCCAAAAGGGACAGCAGCAGTGAATACGATATCTGAGCTGTAAAATAAAAAACCAGAGCAGAATTATCACCATTACGACGAAAAAATATTTATATGCGGCACGGACGCTTCAACTCTGAGATTAAGTAAAATGCATAGAATAATACATTTGAAATGTGGTGCCGGAGAAGGAAGTCATAAATTTCATGGACATCAAGGTGAACCTTCATAATCGAAGAACTTTGAGACATCAATAGGTATTCGACAGTATGACTATGACGAGTTCTCCGTTTTTTGAACATATTGCCCGTAGCCATAAATATAGTTTGAAGGGGCTTGCGGTCACTGTACGCGTGGAAGAACAACACACATGAAGAAGAGATCCAATGTGCTGATCTGACTAAGTGAGGGATGCAAAAGAACTACCTTTAATCACTGATCTTCAAATTACGGAATGTAGCGATGGATGGAGAAAAGTCGTCAAGGGCTATCGATACCGATAGACAATCCGTCGTGATCAAGGACGATTATAAGCTTTTATTTGGATGAAAGACGCTTCTGCGTGTATTGATTCATTGTGTGTTAGCTGTTACACTTCAAAAATCACTCATTTATGAGAGTTTAAATGTAAAGTTTCAATGGCTAAGATTTTACCTTCCAAGACGATCGGAAAATGTTATCTGCTGTAACCTTCTGTTAGGCAGAGTTTAATGCAGCGTTTTATGCAAGTTGCATTATAGCGCTTTTATAATTAATGGTAAGTACCGTATAAGATACAGAAAACATGTATACAAATGTAAAATTGTCTATGAGTTAGGAAGTTAGGAAACTAAAATTTAAAACCAGTTAGGAAGTGAATCCGCGAGAAATATCGAGGCTTCTCTCTTGAATGTATTTTCTTTTCCTTGACCCTTAGCACACGTGTATGGTTGCGGGAAATATATTTGTATGCTATTTTTTTTATCAAATTACCTTCTTTTTTACTATATTGACTGTATTTACTGCTTAACTACTGTATTTTTAAATGTTTAATTAATATTTACAAAGGTTTAAGCTGAAAAACATCTGATGTCATCGGGGCCGGGATCGCCTTCTATATTGATGGGATGTTACATCATCTCGAATGAGGGGATGCTATGAGAGGAGTCTAGACCTTTTGATTGCTTCTCTCTTTAATGTATTTTCTTCGCCATTATCTTGAAATATACGTGTATACTTGACATATTTTTAAATGATTAATTTACATGGGTTTGAGCTGAAAAACATCTGATGTCATCGGGACCGGGCTCGCCTTCTATTGATGGGATGTTACATTATCTCGAATGACGGGATGCTATGAGAGGAGTCTAGACCTTTTGATTGCTTCTCTCTTTTATGTGCTTTCCTCGCCATTATCTTGAAATATACGTGTATAAGCAATTTCAGATTATATGCTAGGTAAATAATAAAGTGACTATCAATAAAAATATAATAATTTATTTATTTGAATCAAACCTGGGGCGTCCGCTTGCTTAGCGCGAATAATAACCATTGGACCACATCAGTCGACAATCATGGAAGCGACTCGACAATAGTGATGCCTTGTCATGAGCTACACGAGAAAATGGAAATGAAAATAATGCAATATGTTTTCATAAAAAAAAAAACCTTATTTTTATCAAACATTTGAATTTACGAAGATAACTTGGACCACCTTCAATCATTTAAAGTTTTGTCTAACTTTCAGGAATGAAATTCAGCAATCTCTCGCTAATTTGAGGTCTGCCAGTAACGAAATGTTCGTCACGCGATCTCAGATTCCCCACTGCCACAGGCGGACTTGTCTTGTCGAATGTCTGTCAAAACTTTCAACATTTGCCCCATGTCTAATTCAAAAGAAATATTTCTAGCATGATGTTAAATACAGGAACTTGGTTTATTACCAGAGTTTTTTTATCAATCTATTTCATAATGTAATGGTTTATAAAAGAGACGATGGCCCTGGCTCGGACATGTTCTGAGAATGCCCGATGATAGTTGGTCGAGGAGAGCGTTGTTTTTCTGTCCATTGGGGTCCCGACGGCCTGGAAGACCCTCTCTCACGGTGTACCGTTCCTATGACAAGGAAATCAGAGCGTTAGGAATGTTGTGGAGGGAGATTAACCTTTCCTTCCCTGTGTTGGGTATCTTCTACACGTTGCTTCTAATAACCATCAATTTCTCTATAAATATAATAAATACAAGGTTAAGATTTTAGGTATTCCTCCATAATATATTTACGCATTGATTTAAAAAATAATATTAATAATAATCAGAATTTATCGACTACATCGAGGTGTTTTGTAAAGATCGAAAACAAATTCGCATTTGAACGCGGCGAGTGCCTCGTCTTGACAATAAGTGAATAGTATGCGGGAAGCGCGACACTATATTCGCATCTCACTCTTGCATACTAGACTGAATTGCGAGGAGCTGAATTTTCTCAACGTCGCAAGCAAAGACGTATGCGCCGAGGTATGCGACTGACATTCCGCGCCACTAGTTGCCTCTAGGCTTGCAAATAGGTTAGACGTACGCCCGTTCCGTGAGCGTTTTTTAATGTTTTCAGAGGGTTTTTTAATGTTTTCAGCAAATAAATATCAATGATTATAATTTTTAACTTCAATTATAATTAATTAAGGGGATTATCTATGAATGTTCTTATTTTTCCGATTTAAAATCGCTAATTTTTTATTGCGTACTCACTACCCAACACCGTAACACGCGTATTATTTTTATCACCGTAAGGGAAGGGTTAATCAACACCACCCAAAACCGCTCTGAATGGAGAAGACTGATGGCCTCTCTATGCTCCCTTGAGGAGCTTTGAAAGAAGGGTGAATAAAAATAAAAAAAATGGTTTATTACAGGGAACTCGTGTTTTGCTTTTTTTATTTCACTTTTGTCGTATACGGTAAAATTAGATGAGCCCAGACTATTTGATAGCTTCTGTCTTAAATGTATTCTCTGTAATTTATGTGTTTTTGAAGTGTTATTTAAATATATTATGTACATACTATGTTGCTGTCAATAAATCTACATTTATTTATTATTTATTTATGTAACAATCTCTTCTAACCAACCACAGAGATGTTTTAAAGACATTTAGTGGACACCAGACTGAAAACCTTTTTCAGAAAATGTGAGTTTCAAAATAAATCGAACTCGCAATCCTCAGGGGAGAGAATTTACGTGTCACCAACTATTGGAGTACGTTCCTCTAAACCAGTGTTCCCCAACCTTTTTAGACCTGTGGACCGGTAAAAAAAGGAAAATTTTTTCGCGGACCACTAATACTGAAAAAAAATGGTTTTTTTATTTAATATTTTTTTAATCTTATATTGTGACAGATGGACATACGAGTATGTAACTATAATTAACAAACATACATATAACAGTTAAACAATTTTAATTGTAACATTGTCTGATACAATTAAAATTTAACAAAAACTATGGGGTTTTTTCAACTAATGCGAAACGTGCTGTTGCATCTTTGCTAATATATTGGGAATTCTTGGTTGCAGTGCTGTCTCTGACATTATTTTACTTGTATGTGCTGTTACTCTCACCGGTCCATTCCAAAATGAAAACAATTTTATATTATGAAATTCTTGGAAATATATTTAGGTAGGGTTTTGCATCCGAGTTCACTATCCAAGAGCAAATATTTCCGTTCTCCCTAAGTGTATCTGAGAAGATTTATGACTGCCCATTCTAAGAAAACCAGCGACCATCGTGTCGCAATATCATACCAATTATATTTGTTTAACAATTACTAAAAACACAAGTCAACCTGCAAGCGAAAAAATCCTATATTTAATATTTTTGCATGGCGAATTTCTTGAAATTTGACATATTGTTTGCGGCCCGGCGGAAAGTCTCTGCGGCCCGGCACCGGGCCGCGGACCACCGGTTGGGGAACACTGCTCTAAACAACTTATTACTTAATTTTTTTAATGTAAAAAAAAATTAATTTTCTTTATTAATTTACACAGGAAAGGAAATACTAAAAATATATTTATTTTTGTTGTTATGAAAACAAACGTTAGGCACAATAAATGAAAATTTGAGAGGTGTGGAAAAATCCCCAATGGTACGATACAAAAAGTTGATTTAATATAAGGTTGCGTTGGCAGATTCACGTAGGTTAATTTATTTACAAAATCCTTAACTGTCCCACCACCCCTCAATATCTCGCCAAAAGTGTTCAACATCTCTTCGATCATGGGCTAGCGTGTCATTTCCAGATCATCGCTCGTCCTACACATCGTGCTTGTTTGACCATGCCGTCAGACTCTGGAGTTATCTACAATCTACCGTGAAGCTGGCATGCTTCAAACAGTGACTTAAAAAATATTACATATCTCTTCAATAACAAAATAAGTTTCTCAGCTCCTTCTTTTTTATTACACTCTTTACTTTCCTTTATTTTGTGACATTTGCAAATATTTTGTTTTGTGCAATAAGATTTATTTAAAAAAAAATAACTTTGTAGTCTTTCACCCGCTAATTCACTCTACTCACTAATTCCCACCCGCTAATTCACTCTAATTAATCGACGTAATTTTTTTTCTGGTTGGTTGGAAAAGGATGCTTTTTAATAATAAACTCACCATTTGTTTATTTTATAATAGTGTCTTAATAAATAAATAGGGGGATATTAACTAAAATTATCGATAACACAAATTGAAGTTTTCGTTCCAATGTAGAAATTAAAGATTAAAAAAAATATATTTTGACAAAGCTGTTGAAGAGTTTTTCATATGATATTTGTTTTTTGGCAACACTTTCAAATTAATTTTTGAAATAGTTTTAAGTCATTTTTCTTTTTCACAAAATGTTAATAGACTTTTTGTGCTTTGTAACATTTTTACTCCGTAAAGAGATAAAATCCTGTAGTTTTATTTTCATCATTAACATTCGCAAATAAAAACTTTTATACACTTTCTTACATAAATTTCCTTTTGATTTTAATGTTTACAGAGTTTAGCAATGCAGATTATGCGAAAAATTTAGCAAATTTTCGGTTTGTTTCTCGTTGTTTATTCCTTTTATTGCGATTTTACATAATGGGGAGTTTTTGTAAATAACTATAAATGTTTTATTAAAATAAATTTAAGTAGAAAATATTAATTTGAAAACAGCTTAAACGTAAGTCCTTCTACGTAATGTTTTTAAGTTTCTTGAGCAAAAAAATATGTGGATAAATTTCTTCAAAATCAAACAGAAATCGAGCCCAGGATGCAAGATCTCGCATGCCTATTAGAAGATTTTTAAGCCAAAGTACACAAATGTTTGCAGTCGTGTATTATATTTATAATTCTTTCGTTTCATATAATACAACTCGGTGGATTTGTTAGCATGTGGCAATAGCTTCCAACCAATCAGAAAGGTGTTACTGAGGCCATGAGTGAAAATCAAACAACGAACTTTTTTAAAGAAAAATTAGGTAGTTACGGGAATCGAACCCGAAAGTTAGGCATCTTACTTATCAGGCCACCGAAGGCATACATTTTTATTTAGTTTTAAATTAAATGGGAAATTTGATGATATTTTTTCTATAGACCATGGATTTCAAGACAGCTCGATTTCAAAATAATTTAAATCAAGTATTTTAGTGGGAGTTTTTGGAACGATATATGGCACAAAATTAATTGAGATTATCCGTTTGATAAAATATTTTGAATTTTTTTAATTGCTTAGTTAAATAAATACACACAAAAAATCCAATTTAATATTCTCAACGACAATTAAATAAAACTTTATAAAACAAGATGTCAGTGTATTGACATATTTTAATGAAAAGGTTAAAGAAATAGCATTTTCAATAAAATGTGAAAATGGTACAACAGTGACATCTTAACTGAAAACCTGTAAACGGCTTGTATTTTCATTTGGTGAAATTTTCACAAAGTCTTTGGACGCGAACCAATTATTCTCAAAATTATTATCGACACATATTACTATGGAATTTATTTAAAAACTATTATTAAATATTAGTTATGATAAAATTTTAATTGCTTGATTTTTAGTTAATAAACTAATTTTAGAAAAAAAAACAAGTTATCATTTTCAGCCAAGATAAGAATCATATTTTCATCTAAGCCAAGTTTCAAACCAATTTTCCCGAAGTTTTTCGTTGACATGTAAACCACAGATGACGTACGTTATAATTTTTTTACATATGATATATACTCGTACATATCACAGAATTTCACAAAGAGGTCAGAAAACCTGACTTTCGTAAAGTGACTTACATATTTGGACTATTCTACATCCATACATACACACCTTATCATAAAACTCAAATGATTTATCTGAATTTTTAACACTTTCCATTTTTTAAATATCATACATTTGATTCATCATTGATCTTCGTCTATCACGCCTTCCTCTTACAGTTGCAATGTGTACTTGTTTTATAAGTCTTTTATCTTTCATTTGTTCTATAGGCCCAAACCATCTAAGGGTGCACACTTCACCTTATTTAATGCATCAGTTTTAAATTCATATTCATCCCCTAATCACGTTTCATGTTTTTTTTTAAATAGTCACCCCAAGTAAATACGAGTATTTTGATTTAAGTAAATATTAGACAGTGCACAAGATGGCAGCTTTATTGTCAAGCAGCAATCTCTTCCAACTTATCCAATAATTGTTTTTCTAAGTTTTAAGTGATAGGTTAGAATTTAAATATTAATATAGAGAAAATAAAATAGTGCTTTACCAATATAACAAAAAAAAACAAATCAAAATTAAACATGGTCATCCGTGGTTAGGAGAGTAGAGGAAAATTAAAGGAAAAAAAGGATATATGATGTTTTTAAATTCACTTTTTGAAGTGCGTCAATGATGGTTTGAGTCTAATATTATTTGGTAGCTGATATATTGAAGTTGGTACTAAAACACTGTTATGAATAAAAATCTTGGCAGATTTTTATTTTGTTCGATTCCAGTACATTTTTTTTATTTTAATTTAATGAATTACAATTCTAACAACGTTTGCTGAACAACAATCCATTGCAATACTGCTACTTTAGGTTTTTAAAGGTTGCTTTAACTATTCCACGATTCTAGAAGCACTAAATTTACGAGTATATGTACGAGGGTAGTCCCAAAAGTACCCGACCTAACAAAGAAAACACAAAAAATTTGAGAAAAAATATTTTTATTTCTCAACATAGTCTCCTTTCAGCTCGACACACTTTTCCCAGCGATGTTCAATAACTTTGATACCCTTTTTATAGTGATAACCGTCGAGCGCCTCAAAATAGCCATCAACCGCAGATTCCACCTCTTCATTGTTGGCAAATCTTTTACCACCGAGCCACTTTTTAAAGTTTGGAAAAAGAAAATAATCCGAGGGGGCTAAATCTGGCAAAAAGGGTGCGTGAGGAAGCAATTTGAACTTTAATTCATTGATTTTGGCCACCGCGATAACGGATGTGTGAACTGGTGCATTGTCTTGATGAAACAACACTTTATTTTTCGCCAAATGCGGCCGTTTTTTCTTGATTTCATCCCTCAAACGCTACAATAAGAATATAATCAATGAAAATTATCCCTCGCGTATCCCAAAAAACTTATTTTGGTCACAGCAATATTTCCTTAAGGGTTAAAAGACTTTTAAGGTAGAAGAAGTCAAAACAACCCTTGATAAATGGTTCGCCATAAAACCTGATTTTATTTGAGGGATGGGAGATACAAACTGAGTGAAAAGCAGGTTAAATTCAATAGTGAAAATTATTAAAATAGTCAAGTGTTGATTGAGAACAATTGCCGATCCGGAGGTTGCGGGTTCGATCCTCGCTGGAACCCAATTTTTTTAAATAGGATTCCAGTCTGGTTTTCACTTTGGGCTTATAAAACATATTTCTGGTTGGTTGGAAGAGATTGCCACATGGCAATAAACTAACCAGGTTAAAAAAAAAACCATTTGAAACTAGTTTTGTCCATGAATTTTTTTCGCATAGAGTTTACTAAAGTTACTTATGCACGATCATAAAAAAGATGAGAAATATACAATTCGCCTAATACTTTTTTAGTGTGCAATCAACCAATAAATGATATGCCATAAAAAATACTTATTGATACTTACGTTAATTGTAAAGTCAAACTTACGTCGATTCATAAAAAGCATTATCAAATTTATATTGGACGTCATCATCCCAGGACAGCCCACCGTCACAAACAGGGCATACGACCTAAACCAAGAGGAAGACGAAAAAGAAATTTATTGACATTTCATAATGGTCTTACATGAAGTACCTATGCAAAAACGACAAAACCTAATAATAAGCATGTATATATTTTTTTTTATTTGCAAATAAAATCAATTTTAAAAGCGTATAATCAAGAAAGTTACAAATGCAATTCATAGTTAAATTCAGCATTTAAAAAACGTTTAAATTAGTGCAAGCAAAGCAGAATGCTTCCTCGTTTTTCTTAAAACCGATAAATTATGGGTTTAGTATTTTTAACAAATACATGCCCTTGGACGCTTTAACCAGTGTATACAATTTAAAGTGCTACTAATGTACTTTTCCTTCGACTTGCTTTACATTTTTCTTTCATGCTAAGTCCCTTACCAACCTTCGTTGCCTTGTTGGTAAGACGCCTGTCCCGGGTGTTACGAGCTCAATTCAATTCCCGTTGGAACCCTATTTATTTAAAAAAGGCTTCCAATCTGATTCTTATTTTAGGCCTCTTTCTAAAAACCTTAATAACAAAATATTCCTATGTTAATATTTGGCCAGCTAATAATCGTGAGTACTGGATTTCCTGCCATTGATTAACAATAAAAAGTAAATCATTTGACTAAATGCATATCCGGTTCGAAATTTGCATTCAACTTTATGAATGTCCGGTTCGGAAGATATTTACTCTGGCCTGGAATACCCCAAAAGATGTGTCGCATATGATATGAAATTGGTTAGGTTTAAATGTTTAAACAAAGTTTACTTTTTTAATAACATTTGAATAGTTTTTAGTTTTTATTGTATATTTTATTGTCATGAAAAATAAAATAAACTAATGAATTCTCACATGGAAACCTGCATGATACACGGAATCACAAAATCAGAATTTTATGTATGAATGTTTATGTAACTAAAATTCAAACAGATTTTTGAGTAATATTTCAATACTATTTTAGGAACAGTTGTTCCTTAATGGAGAGATGATGAGGATGATCGTTGGTTTAATAAAACTTGTTTGAAATCGGAATATGCAAAGAGATATTTTATTGATAAACGTCGGTATTTATAATATTTGGAATGTGCGCGAGACGGCGCAAGAGATATGTCGCTGTCTTGTCTCCGCCTTACAATATATTTATTGTCATCACGTAGGGTATTCATTCTTTTGTAGGACAGCGCGGAAGATATGTCGCTGTCTCGTTCTCCGCTAATAGTGAGTTCAATGACCGAACGGGCGAAGGTCGCCCGGTGCTTGTCTCGCATTCCTTACAATGCGAGTTCGATGACCGGGCGGCCAAGGGTCGCCTCAATGGGTTCAGTGACCGCACGCATGGTCGCTACACTATTTATTGTAAGGAATTAAATCAAAATATTGTGCCAATGATATTCATTCAAACTAAAAATTTTAGTATACCACGTTAGATTTTTAGTGGATTCACATGTGAAGTTTGATCTGAATTAGTTTTGTAATCTCAATTTGAATTATGTAAATATTTAAATAAAAAATATATATATATATGATCGAAAGTTTCGCTTCACCTGCGATTCGTTCGAAAAACTGATTGCACCATCTCTCGACATGAGGAGCAATTACATTAGTGGTCTCGCTGTTTTCTTTTATGGCCGAGAGACCGCACAAAAAAAGATAGGGCCATCATCAATCGCAATTGAATCGGACGGACAGGAGCGAAATGTGCCCTCAGCTTCTCTTTTCATCTCCTTTTCTACGATATATAACCAGGGCTGACGAAAACACTTAGAAGTAATTACCTTTTCAAATGAAAACAATATTTTTTATACTTATTAAGATTTGATTAATTATATGACAATTGGAATACGCAATGAACTTTTAGTTTGTTTCAGTATTTCTATGAAATATTAACGAATGTCATTGTAATTTATTTTTATCAAACACTGTTTATTACAATTTTTTGTGACGGTATAACCCTACCGGTTTCAAGGCTTTCACATTATCTTCAGGGGAGCACAAACAAGGCCAGAATGGAATACTTAGCAACAGTGGTGTGTATAAACTTTTATGTGCTGACTGTGATAATTTCTATACAGGAAAGATAGGAAGATCTTTTGAAAAGAGATTTCGTGAACACTAATCAACATTGTCACCGTGAAAACCATACTTTTTCTATCGATGATGCCAAATTCTTACATATCAGTAGTAACGGAAATAAATTGGACAGATTAAAGGCCCTAGAAATTTCTAAGTCAGTACACCGATCCGAACATCTGTTGAACAGTTATTACCCAAAAATCTCTCCGCTCTTGGCCGAAATCGTCCCATGCCTCCCTCACCCCTCAGCCTCTAGCCGTTGAAGCGTATATATCGGTACCAGTTCGAACAGCATTTATTATTGTTTGTGATCCCTTGAAGATGAGGTGAAAGCATTGAAACCGGTAGGGTTATACCGTCACAAAAAAGTGTAATAAACAGTGTTTGATAAAAATAAATTACAATATCTTTAAACCTCCACAACGTTAATGCCTTAACAATAAACAACATAACGAATGTTATTTTTAATTTGACATTGAAAACTGTGTTTTTATTTTCGCATCGTACTCTTCAATATACCTGATTTAGTGTTTCGTATAAAGATAATTTTGAAGAGTGTAGCTGGTACTCGTAGACAGTATTGTTTTCGATCTTAGTAAGCAAGTCTTCGGGTTTAGAACCTCTGGAGTAGGTTTGTCATTGAACGTGTTGGCAGCACGCTCGGCTCGATATTGTAAAAAACTAGTAATAAAAGATAAGTTCTTCTTTAACAATTTTACATTAACGTATTATTTCGCTCAAGAGAAACACTTATAAAATAACTATAAGTAATTGGTTACATATAACACACTCATTCCTTATTCCATCTTTCTTACTCAATTCTTAAATCTATGAGGCGTATCCAGAAAGTAAGTGTACTGAGGCTCTCACGACCGGATGGATTTTATTTTTCGACATGTTGGCCACACTTCCGTGTAGCCTGACCCTTCCCCTCCGCAACGAGGCCGGTTCGAGGTCAGAACGTTGAGAAGTATCGACGCGACTACACGTTTCGTGAAAAATATAAATTCAATCTCCCGCCAAGTGCGAAATACGGGGCGTCATCCGTTATCTCGTTTGGAAGGGAAAACCTCCGGTTGAGGTTTATAATGAGGTGAAAACTGCATATGGTGATAAAGCTATGAATCGTACGAGTGTGTACAAGTGGTATCGCGAGTTTAAAAACGGTCGTACGTCTGTGCATGATGATCAGAGGAGCGGAAGACCTTCAATTGTGACTGACAAAATTGACGAAATTGTTTTGGGACTGTCAAGGCATAATTTTAATTGAATATATGCCTCAAGGTGAGACCATCAACTCTGCAAGATACTGTGAGACCCTAAAAAAATTGCGGAGGGTGATTCAGAACAAGAGGAGAGGCATGCTGACAAAAGGAGTCTGCCTGCTGCACGACAATGCCAGACCACACACGGCCAACGCCACGAAGGAACTGCTCGACTCGTTTAAATGGGATGTCCTGAACCATCCCGCGCATTCCCCTGATCTAGCACCTTCAGATTACTATCTCTTTACCTCCCTAAAGCTGCACATGGGTGGAAAAAGGTTTTCAACCGACGAGGAGGTAAAGGAGGAGGTGGAGAAGTGGACGGAGGGGTTGGCGGGAAACTACTTCGAGGAAGGCATGAAAAAGTTGATACCCCGCTTCACCACCTGCATTAAGAGGAATGGCGACTATGTCGAAAAATAGCTTACATATGTACTACGGTAACCACGTAATTTTTTTGTTTAAATAAAAAAAATTGTAACCTACAAAAATTCAGTACACGTACTTCCTGGACTTACCTAGTATTATTGTAGTCAATATCTTTCTTCATGGGATTAAGAGGGTATTCTTCCCTAGAGGCATGAATTTCGGACGTTTTTTTCAGACTAAATAAAAAAATAACAAAAAGTATTTTTTGTACACATTCTTAAAAGTTTGTTTATTGATGATTTGAGAATGTGCAAAAAAGTTTAAAAAAAAATTTAAAATTCATGATGTTATCAGCTGTTATATCTTGTAGAAAAAGGTTAACTAGTCGACATGATTGGAACCTTTTTGTAAATTTAAAACAAAAATTATACACAGTTTCTTAATAAAAAATAATGTCGTTATAGTTGGTACAAAAGAGAAAAAAAATGCGTTAAATGGCGGCTGTCTAAAAAATATTTCCATTTTTTTACCCTTTTTTCAAATTTTTTGAAAATAGTAAAAAATATTTTTTTGAATTTTTAAAGGTAGGGATGCTATATAAAAACATTTACCAAAGTTTCCCATCAAATTTAAAGGCAATCGGTTGGATAGAACTTGAGATTTTATGTCGACCAGGTCGAAAAAACCAGTTTCGAAAAAAAACGCGTTTAAAGTTTTGAGATTATTGTCTGAGTCATTCCGGTGCGGCGTAATTCCTGCCTCATTTATAGCTATAACTTCGTAAATATTAAGAACTTTAAAATTTACTTTTCAGAACATATTTTTTTATATCTAAACTTTAAGAATATGCCAAAAACAAAAAACATTTTTTTCAAATTTCTAGAGTAGAATTTATTTTATTTATTATTACACATGACAAGAAATATACATAATTTGTGAAAAAACAACAGGTAATTTAATTTGGACATACAATTTTAATGGATCTGGGTTTGTTGCCTTTCATTTGTCGTGTCTCCAGTAAACTAGGATTTTGCCTGTATCTCACTGAGGATATTTAGCATGAAAAAATAAATAAATACTTCTTTCCGATTTTTTATTACACAAAAACAAAACCCCGTTGCACATTCTCATCAACCTGACAATCAGTGACACTCAATTACAACTGGAAACATCATGCGAAATCAAACTCCTCACATATCATCACACTCCAGAAAGACTAAAAATGTTCAATCTATAATATACCTCGCACAATCATAAAAATAAAACGAAAATATACAGAAATACAAATATCAAACAACAAAATTAAAACAACAAAAAGAAACTCACACTCAAGAGTCCATACAAATCTTTTCCACACGTCATTCATCCTGAAATATTATATAAAAAACAAACTTTCGGGTTTTGAACATATGAAGTAGGCAAAGTAACTTAGTTCATCTTCGCACTTATTGGAAATACTATTGCACATCGACAGGCAACAATAATGGTACACATCTAGCAACGCGCAAATCTTGTTTCAAGACAAGATTTTTAATCGTATCATGAAAAATCGATTTCAAAAGCTCCAGGTGGACGACAAACGCCTTACTAACAAGACAACGATGGTAATTAGTGTTAACATAGTAGCTGAGATTTTTTAAAAAAGATTGTAATTTATAACACTTTCTTTACATACAGTTGTAGTACTCAAAATCCTGTCGCAATAACAACCACTCTACGATCGACTGTCTAAATGGTTTTCCTCCCTTTACCTTTATTGAATTCGGCACGCCATTGTATGTCATGGGAGCCAAATAAGCATATTGCCTTTGGGCAAAAGAGGTTTTAACTCTAGAGATGGTGAACATTTCATTAGTTGGCGTGCGTGTCATGTGTCCCTGCTTAATACCTCCTTAAGCTGTTGCCCAGCACCCAGCTCTGTTTAAGAGCACTTGTCTTATGATGAATTTATATATAATATTTTCTTTTCAGCTTCATAGACATTTAAAAAAACATGCAATCGACTGTCAAGTTATCAACTCAGTGAATCACACATGATGTTCAAAGTGATACTTGGCAAACATAAACAATGTTTATAATCTGAAAACCCTGCTTCATTAGGACAAAGTATTTAATGTGTAGCTGTGATACTGCATCATCAATCAAATGGAGCAGCCAGCTCCAGATTACAGATACGTGGGACATTTCGACTTAGGTTGCTTGAAGGGGAAATCTCTCGTATTGTCACGTCAAGTTTAGTTTTAATTAAGCGATCAAAGTGAGCAATAAACAGAAAGAATTTTTAGGGCATCTTTATATCCAGTATAATTAAAAAATATCTCAAATTAATGTCAACATATTTATTACTTATTTTGTCAGCTAAATGTTTTATCGCACACAAGGAACATGACAATGAATATTTAACAATTAATTACTTTGTTATTTGTTTTATTAAACACCGTTTATACCATTTTTTGTAACGGTATAACCCTACCGGTTTCAAGGCTTTCACCTTATAATCAGGGAAACACAAACAAGACTGAATTATGTTCGAACTGGTACCAAGATACACGCTTCTAACGGAAATATTCGAGGCGGTGACTAGGAGTTGAGGGAGGGACGGGACAACCTCGGCGAGCAGCGAAGAGATTCTTGAGATATATGTACCATATTTACCAGATGTTCACCTCGATGCACTGACTTAGAAATTCATTACAATGTTTTTAAACCTCCACAATGTAAATGCTTTAACTATAAATAATATAATTACATTGTTATTCTGCTAATTAAAATACATTTATCCCATCTACACGTGTTTCCACCTTCTATTCTAAAGATTTTATAACATGTAAACATTTTTTCCTAAATAACATAGACGTTTCTCTAGCTTGAATTCCTTCACATATTGGTATCACTGGTTATGAATGTGTTGATTCCTTGGCAAAAGAAGCATGTTCTACCGGTGGTCCCTTTCCAGTTACTGATCTTTTGAATAAAATTTAGCATGATATTTGGCACTGATTTGGCGTTGGATTGGGATATAACTGGTATAAATAAGAGCTCTAGATATAAACCAATCCAACAATCCATCCCTTTGAAACTGTGGCGACCGTATGCGCGGTCACTGAACCCACGAGACGACCTTTGCACACCTTCACAATCCGAGACAATCAATGGATAAAGTCCACGCGTCGGTCATTCAACTCGCTACCAACCGACAGGGCATTCCACGAGGAAAGGAGAAAGCAACACATCTTTCGCGCTGTCTCCCAAAACAAAAAGGATACCTACACGCGACAACAAACGTATTGTAAACGCAGAGACGAGACAGCGATATATCGCGTGCTCATTCCCGCACACATTCAATAAACATTATAATTACCGACGTCTGTCAATAAAATTCCTCTTTACACATTCCGATTTCGACAAGTTTTTATTTATCAACAATCATCCTCATCATCTCTCCTTTAAGGAACATACGTTCCTAAAAAAACATGGTTAAATATTATGACAATAATAAGATGGAAGTGTTTGACATTTGTCGTTTGCGAGCGGGTCACTGCGTGGTGGCTAGCCATCTTTACAGATTGGGTATTGTGGAGAATCTCGGCTACGGGTGTGGTCTGGATGATGAAAACTATAGATCATGTATTTTTCGGTTGTCCTTTGCGAGGCAGATTTGATTTACTAAAAGTCATATCTTTGTCGCGTCCAATGAATGTTGCGTTTCTTCTTTCTTCGAGGAACTTTTCCATTTATAGATCGATTATTAATTTTTTTAAGCTTAATCAGTTGAAACTTTGAATTATCTAGAACCATCATGTTTAAGATTGGTTTTATTGTATTGTTTCATATAATTTCATGAAGACTTTAATTTGGTGGCACAAATCATCCTAGTTTAGATGGATTGTCTATTAAAAAAAACATTTTTCATGTCATTTTTATATTATTCAACATGCTACATTTTGTAATTTGCTGTATATCAAACACAGTTTGCTCCACTTTTTGTAACGCTATAACCCTACCGGTTTCTAGACTTTCACGTCATCACCAGGAGAGCACAAACCCTGATTTCACCTCATCATCAGGGGAACACAAACAAGTTTTGTTTGTGCTCCCCTGATGATGAGTTGAAACCCTTGAAACCGGTAGGGTTATACCGTTACATAAAGTGGAATTAACAGTGTTTGATAAAACAAATTACAATGTTTTTAAACCTCTACAATGTTAATGCTTTAACAATAAATAATATATTGACAGATATCTCGAAAAGTTTGAGAGAAACAAAGTAAAATTTTATGTTAAAATTACGTTCGAAACTTTTTTGTTCAAGAAAATTACAAATAATTGTCATTTTTTATAACCAATATGTATATATGCCTTAACTTTACTCCATATAATATGCTAGATTTTGTTATGATATAATATTTTACTGTGTTACAGTAAAACACGTATATGTATATGATATATGCCTTAACTATACTCCATATAATATGCTAGATTTTGTTATGATATAATATTTTACTGTAACACACACATTTTTACAATTGTTTTATGTGTATGTAACGTACCTATATACAAAGAACCTGAAAAAACGTATATGTATATGATATATGCCTTAACTATACTCCATATAATATGCTAGATTTTGTTATGATATAATATTTTACTGTAACACACACATTTTTACAATTGTTTTATGTATATGTAACGTACCTATATACAAAGAACCTGAAAAAACGTATATGTATATGATATATGCCTTAACTATATGTAATATAATATGCTAGATTTTGTTATGATATAATATTTTACTGAAACACACACATTTTAATAACTGTTTTTATGTGTATGTAATGGTACCTATACAAAACACCTGAAAAAACGTATATGTGTATGATATATGCCTTAACTATACTCCATATAATATGCTAGATTTTGTTATGATATAATATTTTACTGTAACACACACATTTTTACAATTGTTTTTATGTGTATGTAACGTACCTATACAAATAACCTGAAAAAACGTATATGTTTATGATATATGCCTTAACTATTTGTAATATAATATGCTAGATTTTGTTATGATATAATATTTTACTGTAACACACACATTTTTACAATTGTTTTTATGTGTATGTAACGTACCTATACAAATAACCTGAAAAAACTTATATGTTTATGATATGTGCCTTAACTATATGTAATATAATATGCTAGATTTTGTTATGATATAATATTTTACTGTAACACACACATTTTTACAATTGTTTTAATGTGTATGTAACGTACCTATACAAATAACCTGAAAAAACGTATATGTATATGATATATGCCTTAACTATACTCCATATAATATGCTAGATTTTGCTATGATATAATTTTTTACTGAAACACACACATTTTTACAACTGTGTTTATGTGTATGTAATGGTACCTATACAAAACACCTGAAAAAACGTATATGTGTATGATATATGCCTTAACTATACTCCATATAATATGCTAGATTTTGTTATGATATAATATTTTACTGTAACACACACATTTTTACAATTGTTTTTATGTGTATGTAACGTACCTATACAAATAACCTGAAAAAACGTATATGTATATGATATATGCCTTAACTATATGTAATATAATATGCTAGATTTTGTTATAATATTTTAATGTTACATACACATTTTTATTGTCGTTTTTATGTGTCTGTAAAAATGAATGGAATTTAATATATATTCAATTAGATAAGGCTGTAAGCCTAATTACTAGTCTTATTACAGGACATAGTACCCAGAAGTTTAAATCAATGACGGGAGTTCTATGTGATCCGAAAATGCCAGTAAAGTTAAAAGGAAAAGTATACCAAACGATTGTCAGACCCGCACTCCCCTATGGCTCCGAATGCTGGACGATGTATAACTCTTCCTCTAGGCAACTAGAAACTGCTGAAATGCGCATGCTAAGATTGTCAGCTGGTGTATCCCTAAGAGACAAAACAAAAAGCTCACGCATTCGTGGAAGCCTAGGTGTTACAGACTCAACAGCAAGATGGAGGAGAGGCGATTGAGATGGTATGGTCACGTTGGACGCAGAGCACCCGATCACATTGTGAACCAGGCAATCTCCATGGATCTTCCTTGAATAACAACCAGAGGAAGACCGAAGAATTCATGGGTGGTTCCAAAAGATAACCTGATGCAGAGGCACAGCCTGGGGGACGTAGTTCGGGACAGAAGAGCATACAACCTGAGAACGAGGAGAGCTGACCCCTACAGTCTTCACAGACAATGAGTTGGGATGGAGCCAGGGAGAAGAAGACCGGGCATAGTACCCAGATGTTTTTAAAAATTATTTATGTCTGAATTTCACTTAAGACCACTTAAACATATTTCTGTTTGGTTGGATGAGATTGTCACATGGTTAAAAGACGCCAGGTTATACGATATACACCGAAAGTAGAATACAATAAACTCAGTAATTGGGATCTGAAGTTGAACGGTAAAACACAGCACCAGGATACAAAGTGTTAATATTAGGTCCTTACATATGAAATTGGCGTTTTGCCGTACTGGCAACTTTGATCTCAAATATCTTCTCTTTGGTTAGGAATTCCAAATTCAAATTTATACAGCTATTAACTCAAGTATTTGTGTTTCGAAAATTATAATTCATTTGTTTTTCCTCAATTGTTTTTTTTCTTTGCGTCACTCAGTTTACAAAATGGAAAACTTGAAATATCGCGTTATTTACGAGTACGAGTTCCACCGTGGCACCAGTGCTGCAGAAACGGCTCGAAGGATTAATGATGTGTATGGCGACGGTGCCGCAAAAGAAAACACAGTGCGTTTTTGGTTCTAACGTTTTCGTTCTGGAAATTTCGACCTGCAGAACAAGCCCCGTGGACGGCCGGAGACCAAAGTTGATAATGAAGAATTGAAGGCTATTGTGGAAGCGGATCCATCGCAAACCACGTCCGAGTTAGCTGCAGGCTGCGGTGTTAGTGATAAAACTGTTTTAATCCACTTGAAGCAAATTGGGAAGGTGAAAAAGCTTGAAAGGTGGGTACCTCACGAATTGAGTGAAGCAAACCGACTTCAAAGATTTTATTGATTCCCGTCCGAATGGTTTTTTTAGTAAAGGGATCGATGAACTACCTATGAGATGGCAAAAGTGCATAGATAGCAATGGTACATACTTTGATTAAATAAATATATTATATTAAAAAAAAAATCAACTTTATGTTCCTCCCAAACAAAACGCCAATTTCATATGTAAGGACCTAATATTGCAATACCACTTAATAAATAAATAATAACACTACTCATTGTAAATACCACAATAAATTTCCATCTTGTGTCTAAAACAAAGATTTCAAATTAGCATATGTGGTATGCGTTACAAAGTCCATAGTATTGTTAAACTTTGTATTCCTGCAATATGCGTTTCAGCAAATGAGGATTTACCAGAGCAGTTTCAAGGTTTTCAGACCTTTATATGCAATAAAAGACATTGCTTTATAGTCCAGTTGCTTTTATGGAGGCAAAATAATTCAAATATTAATGTTCCCCTCTTTACATGAGAGCGTACAATGTCATTTTATCGAGCGACTATTAAATATTCTGCAGTTTTAACAAAAAAGACCTTAACACCTCTACTCTTTCACCATCTTTATAACCATTAATGTGACTTTTATTTCTTCTCACGTAATATTTCCTCGGTGGTCTAGTTAACACTTAAAGACCATACACCTTCTTAAACAACCTCTACGAGTTCTCCGACTTAATACATTTTATTCTTTCAGAATGTCATCCACTTGATTAAACCATACTTTCTTTGATCTTCCTCTCACACGGTTTCCACTCATATCTGCACTGTATATTCGTTTTGTTAGGCTTTCTTCATTCATTCATTCCACATGCCTAAACCATCTCAACGTACTTTTCTTAATCTTACTAATAAATTATTTCTTTACTAATAAATCTATATATGGGTAAAGCCTTCCGCAAAAGTATGCTCAATGGATTGCTTTATTAAATAAGAAAACAAGAAAAAAAAAAAAGATTTGTAGAAAATATAAGACACTTTTTTTATGCACTCAATAATACTATTTAGCCAATTTGCACTGATTAAAACTATGTAACCAATGTTTACTAATTAAAACTATGTAACCAATGTGCATTTGTTAAAAATATGTAACCAATGTGCATTTATTAAAAATATGTAACGAATGTGCACTAATTAAAACTATGTAACCAATGTGCACTAATCAAAACTGTGTAACCAATGCGCGTTAATTAAAACTTATTAACCAATGTGCACTAATCAAAACTATGTAACCAATGTGCACTAATTAAAACCTAGTAACCAATGCGCATTAATTAAAACTTATTAACCAATGTGCACTAATCAAAACTATGTAACCAATGTGCACTGATTAAAACTAGATAACCAATGTGCATTTATAAAAACTATGTAACCAATGTGCATTAATTAAACCTATGTAACCAATGCGCATTAATTAAAACTTATTAAACAATGTGCACTAATCAAAACTATGTAACCAATGTGCACTAACTATGTAACCAATGTGCACTAACTATGTAACCAATGTGCACTAATTAAAACTCTGTAACCAATGACCCCCGAAAAACTCTCACCGTCGTTGTCTTGATTCGAATCATTAAAAAATATATTCCATGTTTTTGTATTAGTCCCTTTATAGTGCTTAGATTTTTTAAAAGACTTCCGGACTGTTTTTTGGAAAAAAATGTTATATGACAATAATCCTGCCATGATATATATAAAAACACAACTGAATTTAAAGAAAGTGTAATAAACTACAATCTTTTTTTAAAAAATCTCAGCTACTATGTTATCACTAATGACCACCGTTGTCTTGTTGGTAAGGCGTTTGTCTTCCACCCGGAGCTTTTGATATCGATTTTTCATGATATGATTTAAAATCTTATCTTGTAACAAGACTTGCGCATTGCTAGATGTGTACGAGTATTGTTGCCTGTCGATGTGCAATAGTATTTCCAGCAAGTGCGAAGATGAACTTCGTTAGTTACTTTGCCTACTTCATATGTTCAAGATTTGTGTTGGCTCTTCAGTGTGGGTTTCTTTTTGTTGTTTTAATTTTGTGGTTTTTATATTTGTATTTCTGTATATTTTTGTTTTTATTTTTATGATTGTGTGCGGTATATTATGAAATGAAGATTTTTGGTTTTTCTGGTGTGTGAAGAGTTTGATTTCGCATGATGTTTCCAGTTGTAATTGAGTGACACTGATTGTCATGTTGATGAGAATGTGCAACGGGGTTTTGTTTTTGTGTAATCGAAAATCGGAAAGAAGTATCGATTTATTTTTTCATGCTAAATATCCTCAGTGAGATACAAGCAAAAGCCTAGTTTACTGGGGACACGACAAATGAAAGGCAACAAACCTAGATCCATTAAAATTGTATGTCCAAATTAAATAACCTGTTGTTTTTCGCAAATTATGTATACTTCTTGTCATGTGTAATAAATAAAAAACATATAAAAAGAAATCCCATCGACTACATTATTACATCAATTCGTATAGTATATATTGCGTCGTAGGGAAAATAAACTATGTCACCATTTAAATTAGAAATCCAGGCAAATTATATCCTAGGAAACAAAGCCGCATAATTGCCAACAATATTAAAAGTTGTTAATTGAAAACAGCCCTTTATTTAGAGATGTATTTTGCAGACACTTGACATTTCAGTACCCTGGAGAAATAGTTTTGTTTCACTCTAGAAAACCAACGACACATAAAACCCTTTTAAAAGCGAAGGCTCGTCATAATGGTTCAGAGCTGTTTTAAATTAAGTTCTCAGTATGATGTTTTTCTAGAAGCCAAATCAAACACAATATGTCAATATTGTAAGTCGGAGCAGATCCCTTAAAAATATTTTTAAAACCATATTGTATAACAGTATTATTGTATAATAATACAACCATGCGATCTTGCTATTGTGAAGTAATCCCTTCCAGCCAACCAGAAATGTGTTATAAAAACCTTAGGCTAAAGATCATTGAATTATTTTTCTTTTAATTTTGATTTCAACGGGAATGGTTGAAACCAAATTAAAAGAAAAATATAAAACACTTTTTTGTGCACTAATTAAAAGTATGTAACCAGTGTGCACCAATTAAAACTATGTAACCAATGTGCACTAAATAAAACTATGTAACAAATGTGCACTTATTAAAACTATGTAACAAATGTGCACTAATTAAAACTATGTAACCAATGTGGACTAATTAAAACTATGTAACAAATGTGCATTAATTAAAATTATGTAACCAATGTGCACTAATTAATCAAAACTATGTAACCAATGTGCACTTATTAAAACTATGTAACAAATGTGCACTAATTAAAACTATGTAACAAATGTGCACTAATTAAAACTATGTAACAAATGTGCACTAATTAAAACTATGCAACCAATGTGCACTAATTATAGCTAAGTAACAAATGTGCATTAATTAAAACTATGTTACCAATGTGCACTAATCAAAACTATGTTACCAATGTGCACTAATTAAAACTATGTTACCAATGTGCACTAATTATAGCTATGTAACAAATGTGCATTAATTAAAACTATGTAACCAATGTGCATTTATCAAAACTATGTAACCAATGTGCACTAATTAAAACTATGTTACCAATGTGCTCTAATTAAATCTATGTAACCAATGTGCATTCATAAAAACTATGTAACTAACGTGCGCTAATCAAAACTATATAACCAATGTGCACTTATCAAAACTATGTAACCAATGTCAATATTGTATGCCGGAGCAGATTCCTTAAAAATGTTTTTTAATATCACATTGTACTACATTATTATTGTATATAATACAACCATGCGATCTTGCTATTGTGAAGTAATCTCTTTCAACCAACCAGAAAAGTGTTATAAAAACTTTAAGCTAAAGGAGATTGAACTATTTTTCTTTAAATTTTGGTTTCAACGGGAATGGAATACGCAACCGTTTTGGAAAGTTTGTTTATTTTAATTTTATTCACATTTGAATGATATTCATTTTTTTGCCATAACACTTGTGACATTCTTCCACGCTACACGTGTTTCCGCCTGAAGAGAGCCTCGGGATATGAGGTAGAAACCCGTTTAGCGGAAATTAATTTAAACAGTGGAATAACAAAGTAATTTGTTTTTAACATTCGAAAATGGAGTTCCAAAAAGTTAAAGCCGAAACCTTTGTTAAAATTAACGAACAGTTCTAAAAAACATTTAATGTACTTCATAAATAATCATCGCTCGAACAGTTCTAAAAAATATTTAATGTACTTCATAAATAATCATCGTTCGAACAGTTCTAAAAAATATTTAAAGTACTTCATAAATAATCATCGTTCGAACAGTTCTAAAAAATATTTAAAGTACTTCATAAATAATAATCGTTCGAACAGTTCTAAAAAAATACGATTGTAGAGATACGAAACATGTTACTAAATTTTGTTTGAGTTTAAAAAAAAAATTTAAAATATATAATTTTATGTACAAAAAAAATTAAATACCTCGGAAGTATCCTAGTGGAAGACCTCGACCCAGAAACCGAAGTCAAGTGCAGAATTGAATCATCTCGTGCGGCTTTTAATAAAATGAGAAGCGTATTCTGCGATGATAATCTAAACTTGAAACTTCGACAACGGTTAGTCAAATGCTACGTTTGGTCAGTGTTATTGGATGGAGTGGAATCATGGACCCTCAAAGTTGGTAGTATAAACCGACTGGAAGCATTCGAGATGTGGATACACCGGAGAATGCTACGGATGCCCTGGACGGATATGGTCAGCAATACAAGGGTTCTTCAAAGAGCCAAAGTTGATAGAGAGTTGCTGACTAATATTAAAATCCGAAAGGTCTCCTATTTGGGTTACGTACTTAGAGGAAAAAAGTACAAACTACTGCACCTGATCATCCAAGGCAATATAGAGGGTCGAAGAAGTGTTGGCAGAAGGCAAATCTCCTGGCTCCGCAATATACGTGATTGGACTGGTATAAGGAGCGTTGGGGGTCTTTTTCGGGCTGCCGGGGACAAAGATGCTAACGCTCAGGTCAACGTTAGGGGGCCTGACATGATACTAGGAAGAAGAAGGTGTACAATTAATTGCGTGACTTGCTTTGATTTCCGACTTGATGGAAACAAATCGAAAATCTCGTATTTTTATCACACGAGAAAAATGTTTCTTTAAAAAAATTAAAGTCAGAACGGAAAGGGTTAAAATAATTTACCAAAATCTTGACATTCGTGAAATTGAATTAAACTCAAATTTTCATTGTGTTGTTTTTCTTGACAGACGGAAAAACATGGCGTACGTTTATTTTATCTTCGCTGGAATGAGTTAAGTAACTTTCTGATGAAAGGAAACGACGAAATAAATAAAGGAATGAATGATACATAAAATAAAGAAGAAGGGTGAATCATAAAACAAGATTTTCCTTAATTAAAATATATGATTTATTATGAGTAAGTTATTGGACATAAACAATAAAGACGTCTTGTCTAAAGGCCAAAGACACGATGTTAATTTACAAAAAGTCTCTAAAGTGAAAAATACTAATAAACAACAAAGAGAATACTAAACAAAATAATATATTCACATACTGTTTCTATTGTACAATATACTTAACTGTCTCGCCGCCCGATAAAACTCTTAATTTCTAGTCAATAAAATGACGTATTTCATTCCTGATTTTTCTTTTCCTTTCCTCTCCACCATCCTTTCCTTTCCTTTTAATTGATGATATCTCACTTTATATGAAAAATAATGTTTGGATGATTGTCCATCTTTGTGGGGTTGTGGGCATGTGCTAAGGTATATATTTTTTGAGAGCTTTGAAAATTATTGACATGAAACAATGACGGTTTCTTAATTTAAGCGTACTCATGCATAAAATTAACAGTACAAAAATGCCACTGTATCTCTTCGAAAAACTGAATTGGGCCATAAACTTTCACGGCTACGAAACAAAAAGCAGAGAGACTCTTTTACTTATCCCAAACCATAATCTAACACTATTCAAGGGATCCTTCTCATACTCAGCCAGCAAATGCTGGAATGAGTTGCCCCAGGCATTAAAGGAACGGGTGAATAGTTGTACCTTCAGAGATGCTCTAAAATGTTATATTCTGGGTGGTGAATAGGTTTCTCAGTGGTTAATGGGTCTCTTATTTCCTTTTTTCTTTCTTTTTCTTTCTTTACTCTCTTTTCGCTGGTGGTGAATCGGGGATTGTGCGTGCGTGTTTGTGCGTTATCTTCTCATTCATTCTAATAAAACTGCTTAACTATTTCAATGTATTACTGCCTAACTATTTCATTTCCCATTTGTCTTTGTCATCTTACTTTTATAAAATTGGGACTCCTTTGAGGCTTTTCTCTTTCTCGTTCTTGCTGACAGTTAACCTGAGGTGGTATATGTGGGTTTACTTTTTATTTTGTTTTCTGCTATACGTTTTTTTTTTTTTTTTTTTAATCGAGATATGCGAGGGTGTGGGCTGGAAGCCCCCCAATGCCCTTGCGGTCGGGCTCGCCCTACATTGGTGGGGTGTATCTCGGCCGGGGGAATGTTTGTGGGATGAGCCCAGACATTTTAATGTCTTCTCTCTTGAACGTATTTTTTTGTCATCTATTTATTTTCCGTGTTTTTTTTCTCGTCTTATTCTACATGTTCAAGGGTGTGGGCTGAAAAACATCTAGTGTCCCCGTAGCTAGGGTCGCCCTATATTGGTGGGGTGTATCTTGGCCGGGGGGATGTTATTAGATGAGCCCAGACCTTTTGAAAGCTTCTATTTTTTAATGTATTCTCTTTTTAATGTGTCTAAATGTATGATGTACATACTATGTTGATATCAATAAACCTGTATTTATTTATTTATATTTATTTATGGATTTCGTGGGGATGGATAGTCATTTGAATGATTTATGCGATTATGTAACTTGCTTCATTTACTTTTGTCTGGTTGGTTGGAAGATATTGCAGCCTGGCAATAATCCTGCTAGATTGTATTTGCAATAAAAGTGTTAAATAAATAAATAATATACTGTACAAATATTTGTCAAGGCTATACCTACATACACATTTATTACTTAACTAACCTTACTTAATCTTATTTTCCTACATTTCATTATATTTTTAATTTCTTAATATGTGATTTCTTAGAAATAATTAACACCTACATACTACTAAGAACTAGATAACAATTCTAACAACTAATTATTTAGAAATAAAGAGGCCAGTCGTTCGACTACCGCAAACCCCAAATCGAGCACGGTAATCCTGGAAACACCAGCTGCATCCTCAGGATCGACATTAACTAATTTACACTCAGAAACAGCTAATCCAACTCCCGGAACATCTGTAACCTTCACGGACATTTGACCGCCACCAAAATCAGCTGCGCCCAGATCAAACCGGAAAAGCAAAAAATCAGAAATACTTACAAGCTCACCCTATAAGCAACAACTACTCGAAGAAGCAAACCGAAAAAGAAAGCTAGAGTGTAGCCTGAACAAAATTAACAGAAAGGCGAAGGTCAGAAACTATGTCTGTACCGGACAGGTTCAAAGACTGTAGATAGGTGGTTGGTCGCCGCGTAGCGCTCAGAGAATCGAGCTAGCGAATTACGTAGCGAAGATCCAGCAGAAGAAGAAGAAGAAGAAGAGCAGGGAGAGATTCCTCTCAGGCAGTCGAAGTAGGGTACCGGGTCTCGAGTAAAAACACGGTAAAGTCGGTATTACTGAGAATTATATTTCAAATGAAGAACAAGTGAGAAGTTAGAAGAACATGATTTCCAAAACCAAGTGATGAATATCTCGTTCGGAGTCTCGGTCCAATGGTAGGACGCCTTACTCCTTCATCGGATAAGTTCTGACTGATATGATATTTAATTGGATATTTTGGTTCCTGTTTTAGGAGACGGGGAGGGATAGTTTTATGTAATTTTTGATGAATGATTATGAGAAATAATAAGACGTTAAATACTTGTATACATGTGATGTTATATAAATGATATTACATACGAATATACATATATTTGTGGATGTGCGATGTAACACACGCTTATATATATTAGATGGGTGGTGAGATGATGGTGAGTAAATCATAGGATGTTGTATATAAATATGGGTATTTGGGGAGACGTGTGTGACTTTTAAAAATATATTAATACATAAATATGGGAAATACGCGATTGCCTATGGTGGGAGGCTGTCGTCTGCCGCTGGAGGTGTCGGTGTCGGTGTAGAAATAGGTGTAGAAAATGGTGTAGAAAATGGTGTAGAAAATGGTGTAGAAGACGGGGGGGCATTCAGAGTGACCGGGTCATTTGCAGTTGGGGGGGCGTTTGCGGGTGGGCGGGTGCGGAGAATAGATTTTGGACGTGGGTGCTTGTAATTGGTATTCGCGTTGTAGTTTCCGAGATTTTGTATGACGGGGTTGGGATGTCTTGATATTGAACTGTAAAACCTTTCGGCCAGAGCGCGCATGTGATCGGGGATAGTTTCGAGTGCGGTGTCCGCGTGGAGTCTAGAGTTACGAACTATGTAGGGCGCGTTTAATATCATGCGGAGGGCTTTGTTTTGGACGATTTGAATGTGATTTATCGTGGTTACCGGCGCGTAGCCCCATACCGGAAGGCCGTATGTCAATTGTGGTCTGATGATCGCTTTATAAAGATGGAGTTTAGTGCGCGGACTTAATTTACTGAATTTACCGACCAATGGGAATAATGATTTTAAAGTTCCGAGAGCTTTTGCTTTTACAATGAGGGCGTGTTTGCGCCACGTGAGTCTACTGTCTAAGGTGAGGCCTAAGTATTTCACGTGGTCGGTCCATGGGACGCTCTGGCCGAAGAGTTTAAGAGTTCTGACGGGTTCGATGTATTTGCGGGCGAAGCGGACTGCGGTGCTTTTGGAGGGATTTATTTTGATCTTCCATTCTGTGCACCATTGCTCCAGAATGGGAATGAAGTCTTGCAGTCGGTTGTGGGAGTCGGACTCGTATTTGGATGATGAGAGGAATGCTGTGTCGTCGGCGTATTGCGCGGTGATACAGTGTGCGTTAGAAAATTGGGGCATATCGCTCGTATATATATTGTACAGGATGGGGGACAGGAGTGCACCTTGGGGCACACCTGCCAGAATGGGGCGCGGGGAGGAGTTTATTCCGTCTATTTTGACGGAGAAGGAGCGATTTTCTAGAAACGAGGCGATGATTTGCACTAGTCTAAGTGGAATACCCGTCTTGTGTAGCTTGTATACGAGTCCGTTGTGCCAGACGGTATCGAAGGCTTTGGCCACGTCTAGCGAAAGGAGGGTCGTGAGCCCTTTGGCTCTGAAGGATTTGATGATTTGCTCTACAACGCGAAGAAGTTGATGGTTGGTCGAGTGCATCGGCATAAATCCGTGTTGCGATTCTGGAATGACGTTGCGTGCGTATATTTCAGTCGAGAGACGGTCGAGAATTAAGAGACGGTGGAGAGCAGACTGATCGGTCTGTGATTTTCGGGGATGGCGTGGCTTTTGCCCGGTTTGGGGAACATAATGACATCGGCGTTTTTGAACGGGGTTGGGAAGAATTTGTGTCGAAAGCAGGCATTGAAGATGGCTGTAATGGTGCAGATGGCTTTTTTAGGGAGTTTTTTGAGAGTGAAATTGTTGATTTTATTGGGGCCGGGGGCTTTTTTATTGGCTAGATTTTTTTATGATTGTTTGAATTTCTCGCGGTGAGAAGAAGTCTGAGGTGGGGGGGTTTGTTCGTTGAGTATGTTGACAACTGCATTGTCGACCATTGTTGTGTGAGTGGGGTCTGAGAGATCTGTATTTGGCGAGAAGATATTCGCTAGAGAGTCGGCGAAGGTCTCTGCGCGGTCGCGAGCAGAGAAGACGGTGCCGTTTGGCCCTTGGAGAGAGCTGGGGCGGGGGGGCGTATTTCGGAGGCAACGTGTGAGTTTCCATTTGAGTCCTTCGTTGTATTCGAGGGACTCGACGAAGTCAGACCATTTATCATTTCGGATCTGTTGTAAGTGGAATTTTATTTTTTTAACTAATCTGTTATATTCTGCTTTATACGAGGGGACAGCTGTGCGTTGCCACAGCTTTCGGATTTTATTTTTCTCCACAATCAGCGTTTTGATGTGTGGAGGAAGGGGGAGTTCGGGTTTGTCGGCGGGTCTCACTTTTGAAGCGGACGTGAGAGCGGATTTTATGGTGGTTGTGAAGTCGTGTATAGCAGTATGGATGGAATTCGTGTCTGGAAAAGTTGTTGGAATTTTAATGCAGTTGTCTACGTAGGTGGCGAAGTCACCCCACGAAGTATCTCTTACGAGAAGAGATTTCGTCGAGCGTTTTGCCATGCGCGTTGGGAGTGTGGCTGTGCCAGAAGGGGTGTTTCGCGTTGAGATCTCCTGCTATGATGGTGGGGATGTTATCGGCAAAGAATGAGTCCAGTTCGGTCTCGACAAGTGGGGAAGATGGGGAGAGATATGTTGCGCACAGTTTGAGGGGGCCGTGGTTGGTAGTGTTTACTATGACGCATGAAGCTTCTAAGTTATCGGTGATAGGGGAGGAGATGCGGCAGTGGTCTATGGTGGTTTTTATGAGAATCGCAGTGCCGCCCTTTCGGGCGGTAAGGCGGTCGTCTCTGTAGCAAAAGTAGTTCTTGATGCTGTAACGGTAGCTCGGTTTGAGGTGTGACTCCGTTATCAGCATCACGTCTAGGTTGTGCTCGAGAAGGAAATCCTCGATCTCGTTTTTGTGCGTTCTGAGGGAACCGTTTGCATTCCAGAACGCGGCGGATATATGGGAAGGTTTAAATGTGCGAGCCATTTTCTTGGATGATATTGAGGAAGTTTATGGCTTCGGTGATGGCTGATCTAATATTATTTATAATGTAGTCGCGATTTTGGGTTGAGGAGGGTGATGAGTGTGTTTGAGGTATGAATGAAGATAACAGGGGGCGTGGGGTTGCAATGTTGGCGTATGAAACGCTTGAAGTGACTGGTCTCGATGCACTCGAGGGGGTGAAGGTACGATGAGTGGTGGTATTGTTTGCGGGTGGGGCGGAGGGTGATGTAGGTTGGTAGGGGCTGCGTTTAGGGAAGCGCGGGCAGCCTCTGTAGTTGGCCGTGTGTGGGCCGCCACAGTTACAGCAAGTGGCTGGAGTGTCGATGGGCTTCCTGCATTCGGAAGTATGGTGCGCTCTGCCACATTTCACGCATGTGGCAGAAGCGTAGCAGTTGCAGGCTGAATGGGCAAATCCTTGGCCACGATGGCATTGCCCCATTCCTTTTCGTTTATGGAGTTCCTCCACCGTGACTCGAATATCGAGGACACCGCGGAGTTCGGTGAAGATCCTTTTGCCGGCTGGATCTCTGGTTAATTTAGCTATAACCATTGGCAGTTCAACTCTGTTTCTATTTTTCATACGGTGTATGTTCAAAACCGGGTATTCCATTGATTTTAGTTCCTCCGCGATGTCTTCGACACTAATGGAGGTAGGTATTCCATGTATGACGGCTAATAGCGGCTTTTCGCTTTCGAGGTCGAAGGAGTAATAAGGGATGGCGAGGGAGTCCGTGATGTGGACAAGGGTGCGGTAGGCCTCGACGGTCTCGGTGGAGATCTTGAGGTCTCCGTTTGGCATGATTTTGGATGAGAAATCGATCTTCCGAGACCTGAGTTGCGTTCTCAGGTCTCCGTATCGGTCGGTTTTGTGGAGGATAATAGGGGGAATGCGGTCTTTTTTGATCGGTGGTAGGGTTGGTGTGATTTCTGGTAATGATGGTTCGGGGAGTGTGGGAAGGGGAGGACTGGGTGGACCTCTCATTCTCTTGTTTATCGTAGTCACGATGGGCTGGGGGTTTACTGGGGGGGGGGGGGGGGGGCTTTCAGGGGATTTGAGGGTCCGTTTGCGGCTGGTGGTAGCTGTTTGCCATTCCATGTCCGGAACATCCGGGGTGAAAGGCTCTGGCGGGGGGGGTGGGACATTGGGAGTGGGGGTGAGGTTTTGTGATGTTGTCGAGACTGACGGAGCAGGTAAGGCGGTGGGTGGGTCCGCTGGCTGATTCTTGAGGATGAACTCGAGATGTCCTTTGCGGCAGAGATCTCGGAAAAGCCTTCCTAATTTCAGAGTCACTTCCCTTGAGATTGACTCTGAATGGATAAAATCAATGGCCTCCTTAAACGAGATGTTCGGTTCGGGAGATTGCGAGCGGTCCGGTGACTTGGCGCGGGCGGCAGGCGGTGTGGTTTCGGGGATGGGCGTCAGCGTTTCTTTTTTCCGAGGAGTAGACGTTCGGCTTGGGGGGGGGGGGCATGACGAGGGTGGTGGACGGCGAGGTGCGGGCACTGGAGTGGACGAGAGTGACTCCTTTACGATGATGGTACGAGGAGTTTTAATAAAAAAATCCGACTTAGTGGGCTTAATTTTTCTTTTTAGTTATATTTGACGAGGGGGAGATATGGGTTGTACGAGTGCGGTTGAAATAATAATAATAATAATAATGATAATAATAGAGATAATAATAAATGATAAATGTCGCAAAAGTGGGTGAGAAAATGATAAAAATGAGTGAGTGAAAGTGAAGACGGGATGGGAAGAGCTGTCGACCTTATTCAGGTCTTCAACCCCGCCCGAGGAAGTGAAAGTGTGAGTAAGGACAATATTAGTCAGTATGATTTCCAAATTGGGGGCCCCTCTATATTAATGGTCAGTCGGCCGTCGCAAGCGCCCATTGCCCGCGAAATACAACAACTTTCAGGGTCTGGGCCTTGCTAACGCCGACTGAGCCCGGACCTACTCCGATCGCACCGCTTTGCAAGTCACTTATTTCCAGCGCGGTCGCGAATGCGATCGGAGTCAAACAAACATATATTTTAACACATGGAACTACAGATTTACATATACAATATAGCAAACATATAGAATGAATTATAACATACAAGTTTAATAATACAGATCTACACACAGTGTCCTTTTCACATCACATACACACACACGGGTGACGGCACACGTCCGATACAATGTCAGAAAATCGACATCAAAGAAAAAAAAGTGGAGCTGCTCAGGATGCAAAGAAGTCTATAAGGAACCAATTCCGAAGATTGGATAGAGTGTTTAATGTCCACTCAGTGGTGGCATGAAAAATGTACCGCTTATTCCGGAGTTGGTCCGTACAAATGTGATATCTGTGCCAAGGTATCCCATGCGCACATTGCGCACTCTTAGGTTTCCAAGTACGCACTCTTAACTACCTGTATATGTAAGAGTGCGCAAATGAATATCTTTAGATTTAATGATTTTAATCGTTAAGTGCTTAAATTTTAATTTGTTTTTGTATGCAGTTATGTTAATAAGGGACGGTTTAATTTGAATAAAGAAAGTTTATTTTTGTAAAAATATTTGTTTTATTGATATCTTAAGTTAAACTTCAAGTGCGCACTCTTGGAGCACTCTACCCTATTGGGTACATAAATACTTATATCTATATCGTATATAAATTATCGAAATTTTCCTTACTTTCTACGTATCTTTCTTTCAAAATATATTTCACTTGATCTTACTTTACTTTCGTTCGTCTTTTTCTATCACGCCTTCTATTGACATTTGCATTATTTATGCTATGGAGAGAGCCAATAAACAAAGGAACAAAATGGTTTTCGACATAAATTCTTTCAATGTTTATGACGAAAAATTTAAAGCGTTAACAATTTCAACACAATGTATGTTTATGTATCATATCTGACGTGATACGCGACACAAGAGTGATAAACAGTTGGTTAAAGAACTTATATTTAAAAAAATTGGTTCAAATTCAATACTATTTTTATTTCAGACTTGTATAATGCTTGCCAGATACGACCCAGAATAATGTGAAATTGTGTCTGTTAATAGTTTTGACATGGCAGATACAATGACGAATATTGTTTATTTTTACTAACGATGTCTTTCGGATTTTTTGGCATGTTAATATATTATGTACAAAAAATGTAGTTCTCTTTTGACATTTAAATTTATTGAATTTAACTTGTTTCAATGATACAATTTGTAGCAGTTTTTTTTTGCAACCTGTTGCGAATACAACAGAATTATTTTACACACAAATATATCTTGCAAATACTAAATGTTGACATACTTCTTTTTTTTTTTAAATTGTCTGTTTTTTTTTCACTTTTTCTTTAAATCCAAATAAAAATGTTGTTTTAATTCATTCGTATAGCACACTACAACTTAGGAATCTAAAAACATACAGACACGCCATTTCTCTGTTGGGGTAGGCAGACAGGACAGAACGCTAAAATTTCCTATCTCAAACCAATCTTAAACCTCTTCATACCCATAAACCTCATACAACAACTCTCACGATTTGTTTGACTTTTTACATTTCCTTTTTTCGGAATTTCATTCATTTGACTTAACCACATTTTCCTTGATGTTTCCCTATCACGTCTTCCACTTGCATTTGCACAATGCATTTCTTGTGTTAGTGTTTCTTAATTAATTCGTCCTAGATGGTCAAACCTCGTATATCATAATATACACCAAAAGGAAAATGAACAAGTTATAATTTTAAATAATTCATATTACACAAATAATTCACGATTCAAAAAATTTACTAACATAGCATACTCGTTTAAATACCTGGGTGTGGAGATATCTAGTTGCAACGATCTGTATAATGAAGTCAAAGAACAGACCAATAAAGCAGCAGTTATCTCCGGATGCCTGAGGAACACTGTTCGGGGCAATAAACACATGTTGGTGGAAAGCAAAGTCAGAATACACAAAACATGCATAAGACCTGTTATGACTTACGAAATCGAATCAAGAGCAGACTATAAGAACGAAACACCTCCTCAGAACAGAAATGAAAACACTGCGGCCCATCGTAGGTAGAACCCTTAGAGATAGGATACCTAATGAGGAAATCCGCAGAAGTTGTAACATTGAGGACATCGTGAGATGGAATAGGCAGAGAAGACGATTATGGAGGGACCACGTTGAGAGGATGGACCCCGCGAGAATACCTAAGATTGTAATGCACGAGATTCCAGAGGGTCGTCGACCACCGGGACCAAAGAGATGGAGAGAAAGTTGGACATCTTCGTCACAGGACCAAAACTGAAATCCTGTTTAAATAGATCGCAAGATCTAGAAGAAGAAGAACATACTCGTATATTTAAAAAATTTGATCAACCATTTTCTTGGCCTTTTTTAAAAAAAAAAATTTCATTCTTTCTACGTGCCCAAACTACCATAACACTCGTACATCAGCCTTACATGCACTTCCATTCCTTATCACTTCATTCTGTATTATGTCTTACATTGTCACCTCATATATTCTTCCCAATGCACGAATTGCTTCAGTATTAATTGGGTTCCTTTTAGTATTTTCCACGGTCAAGTTTCACTTCCACAGTTGGTACTAAAATACTATTGTGAACTTGCATCTTAGCAGATTTTGAATCTAGTAATGTGGTTCCTGGATTAAACTTGAGTTTCGTCTGGTACCCTTCAATGTAATAGAATCCTTCCGGAATAGACCTCTGTTATATTTCGTTCATGGTAATAACTTATGCAGCCTTCTTCCGCCTTATTGCACTGGCATTTAAATAAATACAAAGATTCAAAATTAAACACTTAAAATTATACAGATATGAAACGTTTCGATTGTTTTGTCAATATGCAATACCGTATAAGTGTTCTTCCTTCATTATCTTTTGTCTGATTGGTTAGAAGAGATTGCCGCCTGGCAATAATCCCGCCAGATTGGTTAACAATGAAACGTGTAATAAATTTTAGTAAATAAAGTTAACACGAAAATACTATCGTGGTCTACCATCTTAGTAGATTTTGATACAAAGTGATAGTCTAGACTTTCGTAGTCTAGTTGGTAATTGCCTGTCTTCTAGCACCGAGGTTGCAAGTTCGATTCCCGTTGGAACCCAGTGTTTTTTTAAAGAGGTTTTCGGTCTGGTTTTCATTTAAAGCTTCACAAACAAGTTTGTGGTTGGTTGATAGAGATTACTCCAAAGCAATAATTCCACAAGGTTCTACCGTATACAGCGAAAATGTAATACATGATTGATTCGGGCGCCGCTATAGGTGCCAGACTTGATTTGTTTTATAATAATGAATTCAAGTCCCGAGCTAGAGCGCGCTATAAAAGTGTTTGCTCTCTAAATAAAGTAACATAGTAACGTAAATTTGATTAAAAAAAACTTTTTATTATTCAAATATAAATAACGGAGTTCTCACAGTGTGTTTTTCTATTCAATTCCATTGCCGATGGCCTCTGTAATGGCACTTATGTCGTTATACTCATATACGTAGTGGCATGCCATTCAAGTACTGAAAAAACATCTGATTTAAATGTTCAGTATAAATATAAGTAGCTTATTAGCTGTTGTTTGTTTTATGGAACATCATCCTTTATATTGACACTAGTTGAAGAACAATGAGTGGAACTTGACCTTATTGCACCAATAGTTTCCAAGTTCATTTCATTTGCATACATTCATATGCATATTTAAATTATTGGCTGCATTATGTGTATTTGTCGCCAATTGATGGTGACATTCTATCGTTATATGTTTGTTTGTTAATGAAAAATGTTAATGTGTCTATATAATACATTGACAAGTGAGTTATTTAGATATATGGAACGTTCCTTCTTTATCCGCGGTTTCAGTGGCCCACATTTAATAGCGGTTCGAATATATGAAATGAAAAATTCAAACGTGTTGTCACCATCGTTAGAGTAATTATTTATTTTATCTTATATTTACACACGACAAGAAATCTATAAATACACAATTTGCGAAAAAAAACAACAGATCATCTTATTTGGACACACAATTTTATTGAATCTGGGTTTGTTGCCTTTCATTTGTCGTGTCCCCAGTAAACTAAGCTAATATTTAAATAATTAATTAAAGCCAAACCTTTAGGATAATAAGGAAAAGGGTGGTATTGTATAGGAGTAAGATACGAGAAAAGGGTGGTATTGTATAGGAGTAAGAAACGAGAAAAGGGTGGTATTGTATAGGAGTAAGATACGAGAAAAGGGTGGTATTGTATAGGAGTAAGATACGAGAAAAGGGTGGTATTGTATAGGAGTAAGATACGAGAAAAGGGTGGTATGGGTGGTATTGTATAGGAGTAAGATACGAGAATGTTTTTTTAACAAATAACGCATCTTTAGTTTTTTCTTTAAAAATGTTGAACTTTTTAAAACACTTTGATGTAAAACATGGTGAGTTTATTGCTTTATAGCAAATTTTTTAAAGCAACAAACCAAATAAGAGTTACGTTGATTCGTTTCAATTGCTAAGTAGAGACTTTGCAATGTATTAGTTCTTAAAATTAATTGCTGGGGTGGAGACTTTGTAATGTATTTGTTCTTACAATAAATTACTGGGGTGGAGACTTTGCACTGTATTTGTTCTTACAATCAATTGCTGGGGTGGAGACTTTGCACTGTATTTGTTCTAACAATCAATTTCTGGAGTGAAGAATTTGCAATGTATTTGTTCTTACAATCAATTGCTGGGTGGAGAATTTGCAATGTATTAGTTCTTACAATCAATTGCTGGGGTGGAGACTTTGCACTGTATTTGTTCTTACAATCAATTTCTGGAGTGGAGAATTTGCAATGTATTTGTTCTTACAATCAATTGCTGGGTGGAGAATTTGCAATGTATTTGTTCTCGCAATCAATTGCTGGAGTGGAGACTTTGCAATGTATTTGTTCTTACAATCAATTGCTGGGGTGGAGACTTTGCACTGTATTTGTTCTTACAATCAATTGCTGGGGTGGAGACTTTGCAATGTATTTGTTCTCACAATCAATTGCTAGAGTGGAGACTTTGCAATGTATTTGTTCTTACAATCAATTGCTGGGGTGGAGACTTTGCACTGTATTTGTTCTAGCAATCAATTTCTGGAGTGGAGAATTTGCAATGTATTTGTTCTTACAATCAATTGCTGGGTGGAGAATTTGCAATGTATTTGTTCTTACAATCAATTGCTGGGTGGAGACTTTGCAATGTATTTGTTCTCGCAATCAATTGCTGGAGTGGAGACTTTGCAATGTATTTGTTCTTACGATCAATTGCTGGGGTGGAGACTTTGCACTGTATTTGTTCTTACAATCAATTGCTGGGGTGGAGACTTTGCAATGTATTTGTTCTCACAATCAATTGCTGGAGTGGAGACTTTGCAATGTATTTGTTCTTACAATCAATTGCTGGGGTGGAGACTTTGCACTGTATTTGTTCTAGCAATCAATTTCTGGAGTGGAGAATTTGCAATGTATTTGTTCTTACAATCAATTGCTGGGTGGAGAATTTGCAATGTATTTGTTCTTACAATCAATTGCTGGGTGGAGACTTTGCAATGTCATTTGTTCTTACGATCAATTGCTGGTTGGAGACTTTGCAATGTCATTTGTTCTTACAGTAAAAAAATACGAAAACAAAATAAAATATAAAATACTGTAGCTATTTCTAAATATTGTGATATTCTGACAAATATTACATATATTTGTATTAAAAATTGTTGTGAAACTCATTTACAAGTCATTGCACACGAATTATAGAGGAATAAATTTTATTATTTTATAATTATATCTACTTGTTGAACGAGAACTTATTTATTTTAAATAAAGAACATTTTTTTCCCATCACTAGTATTCAATATGTAAGCGTCTATCCAAGATGACAATAATACGTCCATATCTCTGAAATAACCTATATTATAATATCGCACGCCCGTACCGGGGAATAAAAAGAAGTTAACGTCAGATAGATGCATTTGGCGCTAAAACTAGTTCCTTTGGCGCTTCGCTGCACCACAATGTAGTCTTGAATGGCGCCTGGTTCTGTTTCGTTCCCTGGCGGCGTTTTTCCCTACTCTCCGTCTCGCTTTCGTAACAAACCTACGCTTTCCATACAAGTTAGATAAAGTTAAGATATGGTATACGGAGTCACGGGATGGACGCCATATTGAATCTTTATATAATTGCTAATTACATTTTATTTGAATAAAATAACATTCATCCAGTTTTTTTAAGTATTCTTAAAAATTATTATTTACATGGGGAATATCAACTAGTTTGTAAGATATTTTTTATATATAGCGTACTTTTTAAAGGAAATAACATAAAAACGAAGAGAATGAAACTATTTAACTTTATTGTACATAATAATAGTGTTTAACTTTAAGAACCTCCTATAGATGTCGATCTTCCGTAATAATTTTTAAAATATAATTTAATCCGAAAAATAAGTGATTAAAAAAATAAGTGATTCTTCCTATCATTTCATTTGTTTTATATTATGTTATCTTATTAAAAGAGAGGGTCAATTTCCAAATTCTTGACTAGAAATTTTCAAACGTCCTGAAAAGAGTGTGCTATCAAAACGGCGATATATAATTTTTTTTTACTATTTTTAGCTTCAAAGAAAGCTTTCGATATGTTCTTTGTGTTACAAAATAGTGGTCTTATTTTGAAGTATTTATCGATAATATATTTTTTTATTTAACCATTTATTTCTCGTTATATGTAAATATGTTAACTTACTCTTTTGTTTTTATAACTAAAAAATATTTGAACAAGAGAATCTCTAAAATTCGCTCAAATAAAGTCTTAAGACAGGTGTTTAACACCTGTCGACCAACCGGGAGGTAACATGTTTTATCCCCATATAAACATAATTGTATTTAAAATATGAGTAGTTCCTATCTGGTTTACACATAAGGTCTCCTGAACACATTTATAATTCATCATCATCATCATCAATGGCGCTACAGCCCATTGTGGGCCCCGGCCTCCTCCAGCAGTCGTTGCCATTCCCCCCTATTTTCGGGGTCAGTCCGGCTTCTTTTGCTTTTGGTTTCATAATCGTGTGGTTTCAGATAGACAGGTGATTAACCCATCGTATCTTAGGTCCCATTTATAATTGGTTGGGAGAAATTGCCACGTGACAATATGTTACATCTACACAACAAAAGTGTATTTAAAAAAAATTAAAGAGATTATTTTATGGTACAATTTTATTGTATTACATTTTTGATATATCCAGAAGAATCTGGCGGGATCATTGCCATATGGCTACCTCTTCCAACCAACTAAAAGGATGGATGGTAAAGACGCCTGGAATGAAAACCATAGTGGGATTTTTTTTTAAATCTTTGTTCTAACGGAAATTAAACTCGAACTCCCGGGTTGTGATACAAGCGGCTTACTAACTAGACCACAGAGTCAAATAAAAATGAATTGAAAGGAATATATTTATTTTGAAGGAAAAAGTAAAAGTTTGTTACTTTAACATTTTTAATTAAATTGTTTCACGTTTCCACAATTGTTGCATGAACTTTCCGTGCCGCTACTCTTCCATTCGTATCAAGCGCCCAAAGCGAGCGGTGGTTCCACGGCGAAACAAACAGTAGAACACAATTCGCCGCGCCGAGCGTTTCTCCGAACGAGAAATCTGACGTTTGAAATTGGCGCCAACATCTCGCGCAATTTTCAAATTGAATGTTTAAAACTTTTTCCCGTAGAACATGTGTCAATAATAAATTGCTAGTCGATAGAATCATTATGAAAAAATATTTTTAACTCGAATAAAACAATTTTGAATAAACAATATGTGGATTGCATTATTCATAAAGTAAGGATTAAAGTTAACTAAAAAAAAGAGAAATTGTTAATGTATATAAATAAATATTTTAAGTACTAAATGGAAGTGTTTCTAAAATTTTGTTAGATAAAAGCGTTGTGACAATATTTGTAGTAAATTTTAGTGGTTTGTAAACTTTGTTATTAGTTTTAAAAGTCATTAAATATCGTAAAGTAAACATTTTTAATGTGAATTGATATCGTAATATTCTAAGTGATACTATAATAAATGTTTGTTTTCTCATATTGGTGTTGTGAATTTAATATAAAGACTACTTAATAACATTATTTTGGTAAGTAACATTATTATTTTATATTTAATTTCGTACATTTCCACATTTTATTTGTGTATTTTTTATACTTCTTAAGTTAAAGTATGTTTATTCACATTTGTATTATTTTTTGTAAATAATTTATAGCCTCTGACATTGCAATCCTTTATAAATAGATTGAAATTACAACGGCGTTTTATTTTTATTGAAATAAATGAGTCGGCTTAT
Source organism: Odontocerum albicorne (assembly GCA_949825065.1). Classification (NCBI taxonomy): domain Eukaryota; kingdom Metazoa; phylum Arthropoda; class Insecta; order Trichoptera; family Odontoceridae; genus Odontocerum; species Odontocerum albicorne. The sequence goes on along the minus strand of OX463860.1, from coordinate 2,104,125 downwards.
CGTTAAAATTATATTTTTATTACAATAACTGAGAGTCGGCTTATCGTTATAATTATATTTTTATTAAAATAAATGAGTCGGCTTATCGTTATAAATATATTTTTCTTAAAATAAATGAGTAGGCTTATCGTCATAATTATATTAAAATAAATTAAAGTCGGCTTATCGTTATAATTATATTTTTATAAAAATAAATGAGAGTCGGCTTATCGTTATAATTATATTTTTATTTAAATAAATGAGAGTCGGCTTATCGTTATAATTTTATTTTTATTAAAACAAATGAGTCAGCTTATCGTTATAAATATATTTTTATTAAAAGAAAGAGTAGGATTATCGTCATAATTATATTAAAATAAATAAGAGTCAGTTTATTGTTATAATTATATTTTTATAAAAATAAATGACAGTCGGCTTATCGTTTTAATCATATTTTTATTAAAATAAATAAGAGTCGCATTATCGTTAATATTATAATTTTATAAAAATAAATGAGAGTCGGCTTATCGTTATAATTATATTTTTATTAAAATAAATGAGAGTTGGCTTATCGTTATAGTTATAATTTTATTAAAATAAATGAGTCGGCTTATCGTTATAAATATATTTTTATTAAAAGTAAGGAGTAGGATTATCGTCATAATTATATTAAAATAAATAAGAGTCAGTTTATCGTTATAGTTATATTTTTTTAAAATAAATGACAGTCGGATTATCGTTATAATCATATTTTTATTAAAATAAATAAGAGTCGCATTATTGTTAATATTATAATTTTATAAAAATAAATGAGAGTCGGCTTATCGTTATAATTATATATTTTTTTAAATAAATGAGAGTTGGCTTATCGTTATAGTTATAATTTTATTAAAATTAATGAGTCAGCGTATCGTTATAATAACATTTTTTTAAATAAATGAGAGACGGCTTATCGTTATAATTATATTTTTAATAAAATAAACGAGAGTGGGCTTATCGCTATAATTATATTTTTATTAAAATAAATGAGAGTCAGCGTATCGTTATAATAACATTTATTTTTAAATAAATGAGAGTCGGCTTATCGTTATAATTATGTTTTTATTACAATTAATGAGAGTCGGCTCATCGTTATAATTATATTTTTATTATAATAAATAAACGTCGGCTTATCGTTATAATTATGTTTTTATTTAAATAAATAAGAGTCGGCGATTGAAAGGTTCCAAGAAAAAAATATTTATCGTAATCACGTTAATATACTCGTAGACAAGAAACTCACACGAAATTAAAAGATATGTTCGAGAATATCGAAATCCGCTTAAATTGAGGAATACAATTTAGAGTAAAGGTATAAAAATAGGTTAAAACGAGTCTAATAAACTAATAAAAATCAAATAACGGTAAAAAAATATGTTTAAACTAACAACATAATAAATAGATGATGCATGCTCATTGAGGATGTGAGTATATTTAATCTAGGTATATAAAATACTTGATAAAATCTAAACAATATGAAAATCGATTGTCTTTTCAAATGCACTTTTGAACCGCGTTAAAGTGAAAGCACGTAAAAAGAATATACATAAAACGAGGGTTGAGTGTAATATACTCGTATTGAGGGTTTCTACTATTGCTTTTAAGGTACTCAATATGTCACAATAATAATTCGGTCAATTTATAACTGAATTTGTCTTTTCTTTTCAATTGTACTTGAAGAATTATATTTTAAAATTTTACCGTGAGAAATATCTTACAATAAATTACAAACAAAAAATAAATAAATATTGGTTTATTGACAGCAACATATGTTAGTAATATATAAATACATTAACAAATCACATTCACTCGCGTATCTCAAAAAGAGAAGCTATCGAAATGTCTGGGATCATCTCATTACATCTCCTCGGTCGAGATTCACCCCACCAATATAGGGCGAGCTACTAGATGATGTTCAGCCCACATCCTTTTTTTTTTTTTTTTTATTAAACAAAGTAAATTATTGTACAAACATTTGTCAAGATTTATTACTTAACTTATCTTAATTATACGAGTATGTTATAATTTTGAACTTACTTAATCTTGTTTTCCTACATATCATTTTATTTTATTTCTTCAATCTTAATATATGAGATCTTAGAAATAATTAACACCTACATACTACTTATAACTAGATAACAATTCTTACACTAATTATTTAGCAAAAACAAGTCCACTCGTTCAGGCTACTTGTATTCCATCACATTCACTCAGACCTTTGTCGTCCCAGCTAATACTGTAGGTGGACTAGTCAGGCAACAGATAATGCTTCGGGAGCTTGTGCTTATAACGGAAGGGTAGGTCGGATTTACTCTCGTAAGCCCCCAGGGAAACGACTAAGGGATTGCTGTGACTATGTTGGATTTTATATAACTTCACGGTCCAAGCGAGAATGTGGTGTTGTAGGGTTTCTTCTCGCTGTTCGGCGTGAAGTCGGGTAAGGTTTGTTCTGGGATGGGTATTAAAAGATATCTTGAATGCCTTGTTCTGCACTCTCTGGAGTTTCAGGTGATCCGTGTTGCTCACACTACCCCGAACGGGTGCAGCATAGGTCAAGATAGGATGAATAAGGGGGCCACATCCTTGCACACGTAGATTAAGAAATAAAAACATAATACATAAATGGAGGAAAAAAATAAATCCACAAATATCAATCACCTCAGATCAACTCCAATAAATAAACACAGGTTTGTTGAATGCAACATAGTGTGTTCACATATAAATATGATATATTGCGAAATCGTACATATGATATATGAGGAGGTAACATTAAAAATCGTGTCCATCGGATACAAAAAATGAGTTAATAAAGAAGATTTTTTCTAATCGATCGTACGGAGCCGTTTAACATTTTCATTGCAATGAAAAAAGCACATAAATCATTTTAAAATCGTAAGAAAAAAAACAGTATTTTTTCAAAAAGAATCTTATCCAGGCTTCAAACCAATCAAAAAAGATCATGTCCGAATTGACTAATCATAGCTTTCCGATTGTGTCTAACTTTATACCAGTTCACCAGCAACTGTCAGTTTTAAATAGTACGTGCAGTGTAATGTCACTATACAGCTTTATCTACCTACATATATTTATAGTAATTTTTCGTTTTATTTTGTAACACTTTACTTGTTTTATTTAATTAAAATTAAAATAAATTATTTTTGCAACACCTGTATAATATTTTTGAAATCGAACAAAAAACATAATCTCCCAGACCTGTTCAATAAAAAAAAATTAAAGTAGAATTGTTCACTCAAAAAGGATCATGTCCATATTTTAAACTAGAATAAAACTATTTAAATTATTATGATTCAATTTAAAACAACAAATCCAGTCACCTTAAGCGATTTTAAGGATTTCAGATAATTTTACAACGAATTATTATGTCGTATATTTTTAATGCAAACAGTTTTTTTTGCGATTTCTCAACATTATGATTTGGTGGACATGTTCTTTTTTTAATATTTCCTCCTCATATATCAAAATTAACTGCAGAAAACATATTTAAGCGAGAAGCTACGAGTATTAAAAGGTCCAGGCTTATCCCACAACATCCGAACAAAAGTCAGACGAACATATGTATTGTAAGAATTACCTAATCTACTCGTTATGGCCGCAATCACCACCTTCCTATCCTTACACTTTACTTTTAATTATATTTATTTCGTAATATTTCTAATCTATCAATAATTTTAAGGAGGCTCTATGAATTGTCCTTTTATTGTTGTTTTTATTAATTTTATTTGCTGATGCACTGAAACTAGTTTCCTCATGACAAACAAATCACAACTTAACTAAATTTCCTCATGACAAACAAATCACAATCAGAAAAGCTGGGTGTCCTGGCTGATGGCATGATATTTCCATGTCTAGAGACAACATGGTTAGGAAACTAACTCCTCAAAACTAACAAGAAAGGTCATGTTGCGTGGTTTTAGCTCCATCTTGTTGAAAAAATATTTACTCCTTTACTGACTGACGAGCAAGTTCAGGAACTAAGAAGTTTTTCAAAGTAACGCGTTCCGGTCACGGTTGAAGCCTTTTCTCTCTGGTTTCCGCAAAATAAGGTTCAATAAATCAAATGAAAGGGCTGTTCCTGAATCATCTAAATGCTTCTATGTACACTTTGAGTTCATGTGCTAAAAAACGAAAAAAATGAAAGATATAATATTTATAGTAAGGCCATTAACATTGTGGAGATTTAAAGACATTGTAATTTGTTTTATAAAACACTGTTTATTCCACTTTTTGTTAAGGTATAGCCCTATCAGTTTCAAGGCTTTCCCTTCATCAACAGGGGATCACAAACAATACTGAATTTTGTTTGAACTGGTACCGAGATACACGCTTTTAACGGTTAACATTCGACTTGGGGACTGGGGGATGGGAGAGGCATGGGACGATCTCGGCGAGCAGTGGAGAGATTCTCGGTATATATGTGTTTGCCAGATGTTTACATCGATGCACTGACTTAGAAATATCTAGGGCCTATTATAATCTGTCCAATTTATTTCTGTTACTTCTGATATGTAAGAATTTGGCATCATCGATAGAAAATGTATGGTTTTCACGGTGACAATGAATAGCCATTTCAGAATAAATTAGATGATTTTTTTCATGTTTTCAGCAATAAAATTTCAATTATTATCACTTTTGACTTCAAATTTAATTAATTTAAGCGATTGGCTATGAATATTCTTATTTTTCCGATTTTAAATCGCTCATTTTTACACGTGTATTGAATACACAGCACCGGAACGCGCGGATTTTTTAGCACAGGAAGGGAAAGGTTAACACAACAGTTTTTAGCTCACATTCACCGTTAATAATTACATTTTTATTTTAACATACATCGACACACCACATTTTTTACTCAGTGCAAGCATTCCCACGGCATTTATTTGGCTCCTTTCACTTATTTGTTACTTTCATATTTCCCTCCCATACATCAGTGTTGGCACTAAAACACCTCTGTTAACCAAAATTTAACAGATCTCGACAATGATTGGTTTTAATATGTATCGTTTAGAGCTCCATTGACTTTATTTTCTATTGAATCTCGTTGTTCTATATCTCGTTAAAATTTTTCGTCATTTGATTGATGACTTTGATAATAAATAAAATTAATTAAACAAATTAAAAATAAAATTAAATGCTTTGTAATTTGTTTTGTCAAACACTGTTTATTCCACTTTTTGTAACGGTATAACCCTACCGGTTTCAAGGCTTTCACCTCATCTTCAGGGGAGCACAAACAAGACTCAAGATGAGGTGTGCACCTTGAAACCGGTAGGGTTATACCGTTACATAAAGTGGAATAAACAGTGTTTGATAAAACAAATTACAATGTCTTTAAGCCTCCACAGTGTTAATGCCTTAACTATAAATAATATACTTAAATACTCCTGCGGATTATCAATTTGGCATATTTTGATATCGTCCGTAATTTACCATTTCACTAAAATACTAAATTCATAAAAAAACAACTGCTAGATTTAAATTTAAAAAATAAACTTTGACAAGATAAAAGGAATTTCAATACAGATCTGTGAAGATTTCAATTTTCTGTTTATTTGCTGAAAGATTTGAGCGTCTTTGAACCTCACTGAAATTAATTCGGGTTAATGTTTATAGTCTAATCACTTGAATTAATTCCTTAATTAATTAAAGCCGTATTAACGGCTTATGAAGAGCTTGTTAGTGTGAACACTTCGTATTTGATCAGGTATGGCTCAGACTCCCAAATCTTAGGTTACGCTGTAAAAATTTATTTAACACTTTTATTGCAAATACAATTTGGCGGGTTTATTGCCAGGCTGTAATATATTCCAACTAATCAGACAAAAGTAAATAAAGCAAGTTACATGACAGTAAAAAATAATTTAAATGAAAATCCATCCCCACCATATACGTGAGCATATGCCCACAAACCCCACCTAGAAAAACAATCACCTGAACATTTTGTTTTATGTACATAAAGTGAGATATCATCAATCAAAGGAAAAAAGGAAGGGGTGGTGGAGAGGAAAGGGAAAAAATCAGGAATGGAACACTTTATATTACTGACTACAAATTAAAAGTTTTTTTTTTAGTCGCTTCTTAAAGCATCCCAAGGACGGAGCGGGTCTTACATTGGTTTATAAATTATTCCAGAGTCTCACAGCGTTGTGCAGTAAAGGACGACGTTAAAAAAGAGGAGCGGTAAACTGGAAAGGCCAATAAAACAATCTCTGTTTGAGCATAGCGCTAATCCATAATCGGAAAGACGGTGAAAATTTTCGGCGAGATAAGAGGGGGCGGTGAGACAGTTCAGAATATCACACAATAGAGACAATAGGTGAATTTGGCGTCTATTTCTAACGTTCAACCAGTTCAATGCCTTCTGGTATATACATATATGTGGTTTGTCTATGTATGACAGAATATAAACTGTGATTATTAAGGGGGAATGTGGATTGGTCTGAACTTCTTCCGATTAATCCGTACGTCAAATACTTCTAGCTTATTTAGCGTTCTGTTTTTTAAAGTTCACGTTTAAGGATCATTAAATTAAACACACCATATAAAGCCCTTTATCATCCATTCCCGAAGTTGAACAGTCAAGTTATCAATTACAGAAAAAGTGGTGCTAGGGCAGCGGAACAGTTAGGGTTGTTATAATATTTAATAACGACAATATATGCACATGTCAACGACTTCATATATTAATAACGACAATATATGCACATGTCAACGACTTCATATATTAATAACGACAATATATGCACATGTCAACGGCTTCATATATTGATAACGACAATATATGCACATGTCAACGACTTCATATATTAATAACGACAATATATGCACATGTCAACGGCTTCATATATTAATAATGACAATATATGCACATGTCAACGACTTCATATATTAATAACGACAATATATGCACATGTCAACGGCTTCATATATTGATAACGACAAAATATGCACATGTCAACGGCTTCATATATTGATAACGACAATATATGCACATGTCAACGACTTCATATATTCAACCAATTTAGTTTTTTTACGGTATAATGTGGTGTTATCATATTTTCTGAGATTAAAAATGGATCGCAAACCTAAGTTTTATTTGGTTGCTATTTAGTAAAACCCAGATGACCAACCCATGTGGTGTTATCTGTATTTTACTGCACTAAAATGTCACAGGCATTTTTGCTGCCTAGTATTCGAAGACTTTAGAATACCTTCCCTTTTTTGACCTAAATTTTGGGATATCCTTTCATTTGTTTGGGGAAATCTTTTTAAAATAAAGGGGAAAATACACGCCGTTGTGCTCCGATCGTGTCACTCCGACGTGCCGATGGTGAGTTTGCTGGTGTGTGCTCATTCCCCTTAAAAATGAACTCCAAGGCAAAACTTCATTTCCCTATTTAATTGATATTAAAATGACGAGGGCATCCTCGACTTTCGTGCCTACAACGATGGTGGATTTTCATAAAGAGCAACTCAACGAGCCTTAAGCTCTTCTTTCGTATGTGCCCATCGGATACAATACAGCGGTGTAGTCAGTGAGTTTGCTGGTGTGCACTCACTCTCTTAAAAAAAAAACTCCACGCCACAGTTTCACTTTCCAGCTCAATTGAAATGGCAAGGGGATCCTCAACTGCGAGGCTCAAGAACGATGACGGATTTTACTTTAGTAAACTGTTTACAGCAACTTAACGAGCCTTAAGCTCATCTTTCAACATATTCGGTTATATTAAGGAGCATGGCCGGGAGACAATATTTTATCGACCTCAGTAGTCGAGCCTTTGGGTTAACCACCACTGAAGTAGACACGGAACTCAAGGCTCGTGATTACAGGTATTGACAAGACTACCACATGGGAAAATGCAATAACACTTGCACATGAACTCGACGCGCGCAAGTATTATTCCCCTCCTTTTCCTTTAAATAAATAAATACAGATTTATTGATAACAACATAGTATGTACATAATACATTTAGACACATTTCAAGAACACGTTAAAAATAGAATACATTAAAAAACGGAAGCTATCAAAAGGTCTGGGCTCATCTAATAACATCCCCCCGGCCAAGATACACCCCACCAATATAGGGCGAGCCCGACCGCAAGGGCATCGGGGGGCTTCCATCCCACCCCCCCGCATATCTAGATTAAATAATAAATAAAAAAAACAAAAACGTATGGCAGAAAACAAAATAAAAAGTAAACCCACATATACCACTTCAGGTTAACTGTCAGCAAGAACGAAAAAAAAAGAAAAACCTCAAAGGAGTCCAAATTTTATAAAAGTAAAATGACAAATGGGAAATGAAATAGTTGAAACAACATTGAAATAGTTAGGCAGTAATACATTGAAATAGTTCAGCAGTTTTAAAATAATAAATGGGAAGTAATTGATGATATATCACTTTTACAATGTAAAGCGTTCATAAATTTTGCAAAAATGAAGAATCATTTGAATATTTTTTTCGAACATGTTACTTTTATCTGGTTGGTTGAAAAAGATTACCCCCTGGCAATAAGCCGGCCAGATTATTTTTACGATAAAGTATTAAATGAATAATAAATAAATATCGCTACTTTGACCAGACCATGATTATTTTTTTTCGATATTTTTTCTTTCGGGAAACAAACATGAGACTCTCGGGTGAAAGTTAAGCATCTTACCAACAAGACCATGAATTTTGTTGAGGGAGGGACCTTAAACTTCATTTATTAATTTATTTACTAAACACCATTTATCGGTTTATTTTTTCAGGTCCTTTGCACATAACTGGTTTCAAAGGGCCAAACCGAACAAGTACAAAAAAAACAGGAATAAACCAATTCAACATTTAAAAATGTATATGAAAAAAAATTAACATGTTACACTATGACAAAATCTTGCATGTTACACTATGAAAAAATGTTGCATGTTACACTCGGACAAAATGTTGCATGTTACACTATGACAAAATGTTCTATGTTACACTATGACTGAAATGTTGCACGTTAGATAGTATAAAAAAGATTAAATCATTTTAAGTACCACACTCAATTTAAAAATTCCCCCTGAACGAGCTGAGCGACACATGACTCATGTCTGTATGAGGACGCACGTGGATTGAAAGTGTGATCGCTCTACCTACCGACATCTCCAAAGGCAGGTTGGTTCGACTTATAGGTTAATAGAACAATCAGTGGGTACGTTGTCTTAAATATGTATCCAGAACATACAAAACCTTTGTGGCCTGGTGGTAAGACGCTTGTGTACCGATCCGGAGGTTGCGGGTTCGATCCCCGTTGGAATCCAGATTTAAAAAAAAATGGAATTCCAGTTTGGTTTTCACTTAGGGCCCATTAAAACATATTTCTGGTTGGTTGGAAGAGATTGCCACATGGTAATAAAATCGCCAGGTGAAATAAAAAAAAACATTTTTCGGAACATACAAGAACATTTGATCCCCCGCTGGAACCCAGATTTTTTTAAATAGGATTCCAGTCTGGTTAACACTAAGGGTCTATAAAACATAATTCTGGTTGATTGGAAGAGATTGCCAGAGTGCAATAAACTCACCAAGTTAAAAAAAAACCAATACTGTTCAGGACGAATGGGTTAATAACTGAATTACCCCTGAGCAAGCAAAAAAATGGAAACCTAATCGAAGAGATCTTCCACTCTCTAATGATCTGTAACTAAGCATCACCAGTAAGAAGACACTTGTGATTGTTTTTCCTATCAGCATCTCCAAAAGGCAGGTTGGTTTGACTTATAAGTTGATAGAACAATCTATGGGTGCGTTGTCTCAAATAATTATCCAGAACAGACAAACCATAACTGTTCAGGATGGACGGGTTAACTAAATTACCCCTGAGCAAGCAAAAAAATGGACACTCAATCGAAGAGATCTTCCACTCTCTAATGATTTGTAATCAAGCATCCCCAGTAAGAAGACACTTGGATAAAACCATGGATAATATCTATACTCTCTCATTTAGAGACAATGGTGAAATCTTTTCTGGACCCTTTCTTGCATGAGTAAATATCTGATCCCTGCTGGCGCCCATATTATAGAGCGATATTCCAAATGACTTCTGACCAAATAATTATGTAATATTTCAAGTACGAAGGTATCTGTGAATAGTTTGGTGGTACGAAATACAAACCCAAGCATCTTATTTGCTTTATTGTAGACTGATTAGATTTGAAAATCAAACGAAAGTCCACTTTCAAATAAAACACTTAAGCCTTTTGTTTTATCCGTCCTAAACAGTTGTTGTCCATTTATAAGCAAATGAAAATAAGTAGTATTTCGTGCTATTACACATGAAATTATAAAACATTTTGATACGTTAAAGAAGAGTTTGTTACAAATGCTCCATTCATATACATATTATTGATATCATCCTAGAGTTTCTAGCAGTGGTCAACGCTCGACATTTTTTCGAACAATTTAAGATCATCCGCAAATAGTAAAACATTGGAGTGAGTAATACTTTTTTAACATCATTATTAAAAATAAGAAAAATCATTGGCCCTAAATTTGATCCCTGGGGAACACCTGAATTAACATGGAATTCATCAGAACTAAATGCACCATAATAGACAGTTTTTTTTTCGATTTCAAAAGAAGTCAGCGTATAACTTTAAAAGTGGAGAATCATAGAGTTAAACTTGCTTAATTTTTAAAGAAGTATGTCATGATTAACTTCGTCAAATGCTTTTACAAAGTCACTAACATATATGTCCAGTCTATTTGTGTTTTTCCATCTAGTGAATTTAGCTACATATTTGGTGAATGCAATTAAGTTCGTCTCTGTTGAGCGTTTAGCTCTGAATCCATGTTATTCATATTTTATTAATGCATAAATTTGAGGGTAAATACAGCAATGTATAATGGATTAAAAACATTTATTAAAAAATATGTTTCCCAACTGGAATCGAACCCGCTACTCTACTGTTGGAAGATAACTGAAGACAGTAACTAGGTTACCCTCATATTAAAGAGAACTATATCCACTTAATCCATGCAAATTTCATTTTTTCAATTCAATATCTGCCCCTAGAACGGTCACGAGGAAGCAACTAATTTTTCCATTTCCGTTTCGATATTCCATCGACAGATGTCACCTTCCGTCTCTCTGACGGCAACTGCCAGCCGGCCGTATATTTTTACGCGAAATAAGGAATTTACGAAACGGCAAAACGAAACGAAAATGTGAAATAACTTATTTGAAATTATAATCACAAAATCTACTGTTTTAAATAACTCATCCGGAAAAAGCGAAAAGTTGAAAACAATTTATTGTTTAATTTCAAATATGGCATTTAATTGCTTCGAGATTTATATATTAAGTTATAATTTATAAAATCTGTGCAAGACCGGTCATGACCTGGATTAGAGACATCACATCTTGGACAAAAAATCTGTGTAAGACCGGCCATGATCTGAACCAAAGACATCACATCTTGGGCAAAAAATCTGTATAAGACCGGCCATGACCTGGACCAGAGATATCACATCTTGGACAAAAAATCTGCATAAGACCGGCCATGACTTGGACCAGAGACATCACATCTTGGACAAAAAATCTGTGTTAGACCGGCCATGACCTGGACCAGACACATCACATCTTGGACAAAAAATCTATGTAAGACCGGCCATGACCTGAACCAGAGACATCACATCATGGACAAAAAATCTGTGTAAGACCGACCATGACCTGGACCAGAGACATCACATCTTGGACAAAAAATCTGTGTACGCCGGCCATGACCTGGACCAGAGACATCACATCTTGAACAAAAAATCTGTATAAGACCGGCCATGACCTGGATCACAGACATCACATCTTGGTAAAAAAATCTGTGTAACATCGGCCATGACCTGGACCAGAGACATCATATCCTGGACAAAAAATCTGTGTAAGACCGGCCATGACCTGGACTAGAGACATCACATCTTGGACAAAAAATCTGCATAAGACCGGCCATGACTTGGACCAGCGACATCACATCTTGGACAAAAAATATGTGTAAGACCGGCCATGACCTGGACCAAACACATCACATCTTGGACAAAAAATCTATGTAAGACCGGCCATGACCTGGACCAGACACATCACATCTTGTACAAAAAATCTGTGTAAGACCGCCATGACTTGGATCAGAGACATCACATCTTGGACAAAAAATATGTGTAAGACTGGCCATGACCTGGACCAGAGACATCACATCTTGGACAAAAAATCTGTATAAGACCGGCCATGACTTGGACCAGAGATATTACATCTTGGACAAAAAATCTATGTAAGACCGGCCATGACCTGGACCAGAGACATCACATCTTGGACAAAAAAATCTGTGTAAGACCGGCCATGACTTGGACCAGCGACATCACATCTTGGACAAAAAATCTGAGTAAGACCGGCCATGACCTGGACCAGACACATCACATCTTGGACAAAAAATCTATGTAAGACCGGCCATGACCTGGACCAGAGACATCACATCTTGCACAAAAAATCTGTGTAAGACCGCCATGACCTGGACCAGAGACATTACATCTTGGACAAAAATCTGTATAAGACCGGCCATGACTTGGACCAGAGATATTACATCTTGGACAAAAAATCTATGTAAGACCGGCCATGACCTGGACCAGAGACATCACATCTTGGACAAAAAATCTGTGTAAGACCAGCCATGACCTGGACCAGAGACATCACATCTTGGACAAAAAATCTGTGTAAGACCGGCCATGACCTGGACTAGAGACATCACATCTTGGACAAAAAATCTGTATAAGACCGGCCATGACCTGGACCAGAGACATCACATCTTGGACAAAAAATCTGTGTAAGACCGGCCATGACCTGGACCAGAGACATCACATCTTGGACAAAAAATCTGTGTAAGACCGGCCATGACCTGGACCAGAGACATCACATCTTGTACAAAAAATCTGATAAGTTTTTATTGCATCCTTCAATTTGCGAATTAATGATGCATAAAACTCGCCAATAACCGTAGTTTTTCCTTATTTGAATTCACGCATGCCATCTACTTTTACGGTCATACAGAAACAAGAGAGCTTGATTAATAAAAATATTAAATAAAAAATATATCCACGTTAAGTATAAAAATTGGATCAATATACGAGTACGTGGATACAAATCTTCACGCCATTCCCGTGGACCATTTAATAGGCCGAGAAGAAAAAATGTCAGGCACTCTGTCCTCTTTGCCTTCTCCAGCAGGTGAACGGCGAGTCAGTATGTATGTGTTTACATACATGCATAAAAACCATCAGGCCATTTCCCTTTCAGTGTAGGCAGAGTGGAGAGAGTGCCAGACTTTCCTGTGTCGAAACGCATCTTTCGCCTCTTCTACATTCGCACACCTTTTCAAATAGCTCTTACGATTCCTCTGACTTTTAACATTTTCAAAATATCATACACTACATCTAACCATGCTTTTCTTGGTCTTCCTCTACCACGGTTTCTACTCCCATTTGCACCATATACTTATTTTTCTAGGTTTTCTTAATTTATTCGTTCCACGTGTCCAAACCATCTCAGAGTGCTCTTTTTCATCTTACTCAACACATCATCCTTAAGTTCACATTCATCCCAAATCACTTTGTTCTGTATTCTGTCAGACATTATCATTGCATGTATTCTTTTAAGTGAACGCATTTTTACAGCATTTAGTCGGCTCTTTTCTGTATTGTTCCACATTCACGTTTAACTTCCACACATCAAAGTATTTACACTCTTGCCCGATTTTTCACTGTGGTAGAAGATTCTCCGTAGACTTGGTAGGTAGAAGACTTTCCCTAGACATAATATAAACATTGTTTAATTTCTGCCGAACCTTTACCTTCTTTGGAAAGAAACTTGATGCAAAGCTGGCGTGGTATGTGTTACAGTATCCGGCAGTAAGTAATACACATCGAGCTTAAGAAGGAGACTGTCGGCCATACTCGGCTAACTTCGGTTTTGTAGAGCGTCATCTCTGGCCTTAGAACGCTTGACAACGACTGGCCAATCGCGATGGAACACGTGTATGAATGACAGAGATGACGCTCTACAAAGCCGAAGTTAGCCGATTATGGCCGACAGTTTCTTTCTTAAGCCCGATGTGTCTTATTTACCGTCGGGTACTGTATGCGGCTAATGCATACAAGTTGGCCACTTGTTCAGACCGGAAACTTTTGAACCTTAGTGGTACGTCTAGATGACAGAATGTTTAAAACAGATTTTAAATAGTGAGTTACATTAGGAAAATGTGTCAATAGGATACTTAAAGGCCTATATTCAGACCAAACAGTATCAAGATTAGCTAAAAATATGATTTACAACAGCATTTTAATACAAAATTGATGTGTGTGATCGAAACGTGGATGTGAAAAATTAATGAAGGGAGTTTAGCGCACGTGAATGCGTGCACTAAGAGGAATGTGTATATTATTAAATTTTTTTATTTCATTATAATAAAATAAAATTTTGTAATTCATGAAAAAAGTCACAAGAGTGTTACTCAAATTAGAATTTGGAGTACGCATAAATATAAATACAACTTGTCTCAAAAATTATAAACGTTTATATATATATATATATATATATATATATATATATATATATATATATATATATATATATATATATATATATATATATATATATATATATATCATCATCACCATCATCACCATCAGCCTGTGTCTATCCACTGCAGGATGTAGGCCTCTCCAAGTTGTCTCCACAAAATCCTGTCCTTTGCACATTGCTGCCACATAATACCTGCATGTTTACGTATTTCGTCCACCCAGCGCGCCTTAGGTCTTCTTACAGGCCTTTTTATACCTATTGGGTACCACTGGATTACTTCATACGTCCAACGATGGTCTGTTGCTCGGGCGATATGTCCAGCCCACTTCCACTTGAGTCTTTTTGCAACCTCTATAACATCTTCAACTTTTGTTTGGGCTCTTATCCACTCATTACGTTTTCGGTATCTTCTGGTATAACCTAGCATGCACCTTTCCATGCTGCGTTGTGTTGTTTGGAGCTTTTGTAACATTCGTACCGATAAAGTCCAAGTCTCGCATCCATATGTTAGTGCTGGCAAGATGCATTGGTTAAATACCTTCCGTTTGAGGCAGATTGGGAGCTTGCTCTTGAAGATGTAGTTCAGTCGTCCAAAGGAACTCCAAGCTAGTTTTGATCTTCTATTTATTTCATTTAAAGTACAGTCTTCAAATGTAATACTTTGTCCTAAGTAGATATATTGTTGGACTTGTTCCAGCTGTGTACCGTCCACCTGGATAGTTGTGGCATCAGCAAAGCGGTTTAACATATATTTTGTTTTATCAATATTCATTTTTAAACCTGCTAATTTGCTTGCCTCCGCTAATTCCAGTATTTGGCTCTGCAGTTCCTCAGGACGTGTAGCGAAGGTAATAATATCGTCTGCAAATCTAAGGTGGCTCAGATATGAACCATTAACGCAGATTCCTTTATTTTCCCATTCAAGCTTTTTGAACACATCCTCCAGGGTAGCGTTGAATAATTTTGGCGAGATGGTATCGCCCTGGCGGACACCTTTACTGATTGGAAATTTATCGGTACTTTGGTGGAGATTTACTGTTGCTGTCGCGTTATTGTATATATTACTGAAGAGATTGACATAGCGTTTTTGAACTCCCTGATTAAGAAGGGCCCTGATAATAGCGGATTTCTTGACCGAATCAAAAGCCTTTTCATAATCTACGAACGCCAAATATAATGGAAGTTGGTATTCTTGACAACGCTCTATTATTTCCTTTACTACCTGAATGTGGTCCATTGTGCTATAAATATATATATATATATATATATATATATATATATATATATATATATATATATATATATATATATATATATATATATATATATATATATATATATATATATATATATATATATATATATATATATATATATATATATATATATATATATATATAGAAAAGCTGTACACAAACGCATACCACCCACTACATATAAAACACAAACCTGAGACAGGTCAAGGTTCAGGTAATCAAAGCCCATAACATAAAAAAAATATGGATACGCACATCGATCCACTTCAATACAAAAAAAGCACAACAAATATATAGATTGTAATTTGTTTTATCAAACACTGTTTATTCCACTTTTTAACGGTATAACCCTGTCGGTTTCAAAGCTTTTACCTCATCATTAGAAGAACACAAACATGACTGAATTATGTTCGAACGCTTCTAACGGTAAATATTCGGGTTGGGGACTGTGGGTGGAGGGAGGGAGGAGACAACCTCGGCGAACCAAAATATCTGTCTAAGTATAAAAAAAAATCTAGATAACCATTTTAGACTGCCTAAATTGGATTCCTTTTTTTGCCTTTATCGAATTCGGCATCCCATTGTGTGTTATGTCATGAGAGCCAAATTGGCCTTTGGGCAAAAGATGTTTTAACTCTAGGGATGGTGAACATTTGATCAGCTGACATGCATGTCTTGTGTCTCTACTGAGTCTGCATCTTCGCTTACTCTCGATGATAGTGAGAAATTATTGTTGGACCAAGTGAATGAAATTTGAAAAAATGAACAAAAAGGAGTAAGAAAACAGAAGAAACTGCATGAGAAAATGTATGGATATGAAACGAATTAAATCGTGATAACAAAATTTTGTGTTCTGTCTTCTCTGCCAACGTAATAGTGTGATAGTTTAGGGGTATGTACCCAGTTTTAATTTAAAAAAAACCTTCTTTGCTATTCGCGTAAGTGTTGACCTTTTTAAAGCTTAATACTCGTATATATTATTGACTTGTGATTCTCTGAGATCGGTCGTAAAGTGGCAAATATTTGAGTTTCAAAAATGTTAAAAATATGGACCACTTTCGACTGTTTCAACAACTTCAGAATTTTTCACGAATCGCTTGCGCTTTTGGAAACGGGCTCATACCTCTTACCCTAGATATATTTTTTTTACCGGGAAAGTTGTCCCACCTCCATTCACCCACGTACCCTTATAGTGCGATCGTGCACAAGTAAGAAAATTCTATAACATACTTTGATGAAACAGACACCCTAAGGGGAGGGGAGCCCTTCGCTGCTATCGCCACACCGGAGTATATAAAGGACAGCGATTACACTGACCGAAGGTGAGATACTACAGACAGAGACGATTAACGAGAAAATAAAAATTAAAAAAAACTTGTCTGCAAAAAGCATTTTAGGTGTCACCAAATTTTTCCTGAACCTGTTTGCCACAAAGATGGAGTAGCCAATTGAGCAGAAGGTAGCCCTAGATATATGTATATAGAAACATCTCAAATGGATATACTATAGAGATGAAATATTTTCAGGTATAGACCCAAAATTAACCAAATATATGTGAACACAGTGAAACCCCTACGAAAACTTCAGATATCTCAAAAAAAGATAACCTTTATCAAAAAATTATATGAACTATAAATCTTGTTCTTCATAGTGTCATGTCAGTAGCTCTCGGGCATCCATTTGAGGTGGTCTCTTCGCCCGTTTTGTGAACGTCGGCCGATGTTTTTTTATGTTTTCAGCAATTCAATTTCAATTATTATCACTTTTGACTTCAAATTTTATAAATTTAAGCGATTGGCTATGAATATTCTATTTTTTTTTCGATTTTAAATCGCTCATTTTTACATGTGCATTGAATACACAGCACCGGAACGGCGAATTTTTTTAGCGCAGGAAGGGAATGATTAAACAGTAAATAAATATATAATTACACAAGTCTCTGGTATACATGTCTCCACTTCCTATCCCGAGATAAGATTTAATCAAAAAATTATATGAACTATAAATCTTGTTCTTCCAAGTGTCATGTCAGTAGCTCTGGGGCATCCATTTGAGGTGGTCTCTTCGCCCGTTTTGTGAACGTCGGCCGATGTTTTTTTTTCATGTTTTCAGCAATTAAATTTCAATTATTATCACTTTTGACTTCAAATTTTATTAATTTAAGCAATTGGCTATGAATATTCTTATTCTTCCGATTTTAAATCGCTCATTTTTACATGTGCATTGATGTGCATTGAATACACAGCACCGGAACGCGCGGATTTTTTTAGCACAGGAAGGGAAAGGTTAAACAGTAAATAAATATATAATAACATAAGTGTCTACTATACATGTCTCCACCTCCTATACCGAGGCTCTCTTCAGGTGGAATGACCACGGTTTGTAACGAGAGTAGTGCTTAGGTCAGTGTTATATTACTACGAGTATAGACCACCCACACAAGAAATGTGTGGGTGGTCTTATGACCCAGTTGAAAACTGTTTAACTTTGGCATTATTGGTTATTTTTTATTTTTTTGTGTATCTCTTATGTTTATAAATTATTATTTTTGTAAAAATATTGTAACGTAAACGAAACTTTAATTCGATTCGTGTCTAACACATCGATCAATAAGTCCCGGGACTAACCAACAAATGGCACTTCTAATAACAAATACATTTTCAGTTAGTACCAGCCTTTAGAAGTTACGTGTCAAATTTTCATGACATTCCGACATTGTGTCATTGAGTTACAGTAGTTTTAGTGACGCTACTTTTGCTATTTTCAAAACTAGGAAGAAGAAAAAAACAAATTTCGTGTGTTGATAAAACATTGCTTTTTAATTGGAAAAAATACCGTTCAAACTCACCGATGGCTTTAAAAGTGTTATCCGGGCTCTGCTTCGTCGAAAACCACAATTTGTCGGTGGTATGCTGATTACAAACGCGGTCGTACACACAAATGATCTGAACGCTCTGGTCGTCTAAATGAGGCTGTTACACCAGAAAACATAAAAAAAACTCAAAATCGTGATAGAAAATCGCAATGTAAAGTTGCCTGAGATAGCTGACATCCTGAAGAAATCATTTGGTAGTGTTTACACTATTTTGCATGTACATTTGGTCATGAAAAAGCTTTTTTCGAAATGGGTGCCGCGTTTGCTCACAATGGAACAGAAACAACAACGCATCGATGATTCAGAGCGATGGTAACGATGGCCAAATTGCATGAGTTGAACTTCGAATTGCTTCCGCAACCACCGATTTTCCAGATTTGCCCCCTCCCCCCACGACTATTGGCTGTTCGCAGACATCAAAAAGATACTCCAGGGAAAGAGATTTGGCTCCAATGAAGAAGTGATTGCCGAAACTAACGCCTATTTTGATACCAAAGATAAATCGTTCTACACGGCTGGCATAGGAAAGTTAGGAAAACGTTTGAATTAATGTATCGCTCTTGAAAGAGACTATGTTGATGAATAAAGAAGAATTTTGGCCAACAAATGTTGTTTTTGTAGTCAGTTCCGGGACTTATCGATGGATGTGTTATTATGGTATATGGTTTGCAAATTTGGAAAAACTGGTATAAGATATATATAACGTTTATGTTCTTGTATTCTAGTGCCTATATTTCTGTTCTTGTATTCTAGTGCCTATATTTCTGTTCTTGTATTCTAGTGCCTATATTTCTGATCGATCATTCCACCTGCAGATAGCCTCGTGATAGGAGGTAGAAACACGGGAAGCGGGGATTAATATAGTCAGTAAAAAATTAAGTGTTTCTTGGTAAATATTCTATGAATACAAAATAAAAAAGAAATAACCAGTCTCTAAGTTGTAACCTTAGATTGAGAAAATGCTAAAGAAGGTTCTTTCTTGTTTGATTTCAATGTGGAAAATCTCATCAATAGATCTTGAAAATGTAAAAAAAACACGCTTTTTCTTTACAGCATCCATGAAGTAAATAAAATCAAAAGAGCAATTGTTTATATTTACAATACAGTTTTTAATAACCCAAAATTGGCCAGCACATGTGCAAAATTAACAAATATAGTGAACTTTAATTTGCTTAATATTTTGGTGTTTATTTTAACCATTCGATCGATTTTATAAGCGAAATAAACTTACATGATTTATTATAGTAGTTTGGTCTGAGGACGCCAGGCGGCGGGCGGTGGAAATAACATTGTTTGGAATTCCATAAATTTGTTTAAAGTATTGACCAAAATCTCAGTTTTACGGAGAAATCCAGAAACATCTCATGCAAGATATAGTATATATAGATATATTTGTTTTCTTTACTCGGGGAATTTCGAAGACGTTTCTGGCTATGTACTCGAGTTCGCTTTTCTATTTATTTATTTAACACTTTTATTGCAAATACAATCTGGCGAGCTTATTGCTAGGCGGCAATCTCTTCCAGCCAATCAGACAAAAGTAAATGATGCAAGTTAAGTAATCGCATAAATCATTCAAATGACTTTCCATCCCCGCGAAATCCATAAACACATACGTGAGCATATGCTCAAGAACTCCACAAAGACGGACAATCACCCGAACATTCTTTTTCATATAAAGTGAGATATCATCAATCATAAGAAAAGGAAGGGATGGTGGAGAGGAAAGGAAAATAAAAATCAGGAATGAAACACGTTATTTTACTGACTAGAAATTAAGAATTTTTTCAGTCGCTTCTTAAAGCATGCCAAGGACGGAGCGAGTCTTTTATTGGTTTGTGACTGGTTCCAGAGTATCACTGCATGCATATACAGTAAATTTTTTATGTTGACTTTCAAAATAACTTCTATTTTAATATGTTTTGAGTCTACGCAGTTCTTCGTTACCTGTTCTACAAGGTTTTTGGAAGTGTTGTAACACGTGGTTTGATTTACAATGCTGACTTTTGGAACAAATTGTATTTTTCGTCTTCAGAGCTTTTTTTTTAATAAACTTTACCATAGGTGGATGCACGTCGTGTACCGTTTGATACATAGTAGAGTTTCCAAAATAACGTGATCGCATGGGTGATTTCTTCTTCATGGATATTGTAAAGATTTTTTTTGTAGTTCAACCTTCGTGGATTCCACAAAAGTTGAGCTGCGACGTATTCAAAAACATCGGTATTATAAGTCAAACTACGCGGTACAATACTTTGAAAGACCTTAAACAACTGATTTATATGTTCATTCTGTTTATTTGTTTCACATTAGACCATGGTAAACTTGAAACTTCAACAACGGTTAGTCAAATGCTATGTTTGGTCAGTGTTATTGCATGGAGTGGAATCATGGACCCTTAAATTGGTAGTATGAAGCGACTGGAAGCATGCCAAATGTGGATGCACCGGAGAATGCTACGGATACCCTGGACTGATATGGTCAGCAACACAAGGATTCTTCAAAGAGCCAAAGTTGATAGAGAACTGCTGACTAATATTAAAATCCGAAAAGTGTCTTATTTAGGTCATGTACTTAGAGGAGCAAAGTACAATTTACTGCACCTGATCATCCAAGGCAAAATAGGGGGTCGCAGAGGTGTAGGCAGGAGGCAAATCTCCTGGCTCCGCAATATACGTGATTGTACTGGTATAAGGAGCGTTGAGGATCTTTTTCGGGCTGCCGGGGACAAAGATGACTACTCTCAGGTGATATTCAACGTTGGGGGGGACCTGACATGGCACTGGGAAGAAGAAGAAGACCATGGTAGAAGACCCCATCGGAAGGTGCCCTGACCCCAGGACTCGATTACTGTGGCTGCAGAAAATATTGTCTCCCAATCACGCTCATCAATATGTCCAGATCACAAACTTATATATATTGAACAGTACCATCATACGAAAGAAGAGGTATCTTCTTCTTGCGCCATGTCTGCCCCCCCTGACGTTGGTTTAGAAAATATATCTGTCTTGAGCGGCATGGAACATCTTCACTATCTGACTACCTGTCCATTCGCAAATGTTAAAAACCATAACATGCATTATCTACCGGTTTTGCATAATCTTTGATTTTGTCCATCAATATTAATTTTAAGAGGTGGTATATCCTCCACATAACATACCATATGACTCAGATAGGAAATCTTTTAAAATAATATGTGACCCAGATAGGCATTTTATGGTATCTAAGAAGTAATATTTCTAACAAAAATTGAAACATATGGGTCCTAGCATAGTTAAAGAATTTATCTTGAAAACTACTTGCACGCGTATCAATAATAAGTAAGTATTAATATGAAATCAAACAAAAAAAAATTGACGAAACTTGATAGTTTCTTACATATTGAGACGAAAATGCGCCAAAAATATTCAACTCACAAAATACTTTTCTTTAGTTATTTGAGGGTTTTTAATATCGCTTATCAATAATAAGTAAGTATTAATATATCAAACAAAACGCGCGTGTTGTTACTGTCTAAGAAGTCTCTCGTCTCTAGATCAACGATATACAGAAAGTATTTAATTATATTACATACATACTGGTATATGCATACCATCCAGCCATTTCCATGTTGGGATAGGCAAAGTGTAGATAGCTCCGCACTTTTTATCTCCACTCATATCCTTAGCCTTTTCTACATCTAAACACGTTCTCATACTTCTACGATTTCTCTTACTTTCTACGTCACCTTCTTTTAAAGTAATATTCACTTAATTCAATTATACTTTCTTTGGCCTTCTTCTATAATTCAAACAATATCTAAGTGCTCTTCTTCATCTTACTCAAGACACCAGCCTTAAGATCACTTTCATCCCTTACCAATTAATTTTATATTCTGCCATACACCACCGAATTTTATTGTAATGCAGTACATTTTTATTGTTTGCAATACATCTTGATGGGTTTATTGCCAAGTGATAATCTCTTCTAAGAAATATGTTAAAGAAGCCTTTAGTGATAACCAGACGGGAATCCTTTTTACAAAAATCTAATTTCCAATGGGAATTGAACCAACAACCCCGGGTTGGAAGACAAGCATCATACCAACTATACAGAGGTTGCCCTATGTATGTTTTCTCAGTACACGCATTTCTACAACATTTATTCATTTCTTTTATTTAATTATAATATATGTTACATAATATTTATTACGAACAAAGCAATTCTCAAAGCACTTCACTTGCTGTATACACAATTTCTCATAGAATATTTATCCTACGAAATATAATGAATGTGGTTTACGTTTGTGATTCTTTTTTTGGCTCCTGTGTTTCAATCTCCGGAGGTTCAGCGCCCTCGGTAGAGATGTGATAAACTGGACACTATATCATTGTTGTTTTTCTTAACTTGGGTTAGTACCGTTTTTACTTAATGTGAATAGCGAGGTAAATTACCACGTTCACAATAGTTGACTTAGAAATTCTGCAAGCTTCATCATAATATAAGTATCTATAGATTGCTGACAAATCCAACGATGTAAGGAAAAAAAGGTTTTATGTTCCTAACAACGTTTAAGAAAATATATGGTTTTATGTTCCTAACAATCAATGATAATTGTATTAAAAAATATTCATGCTTTGTTAAATTCCATATTAGAATATTAAATTAAAAAATGCTTTTTTATTTCACGAATTACATTAAATAATAAATAAATATAAGTTTATTGATAGCAACATAGTATGTATATATTTAAATACACTTCAAAATCACATATACTTGTATATCTTAATATATATAGCAGACAATACATTAAAGAGAGAAGCTACCAAAATATTTGGGCTCGTCTAATAACATCCCCCCGGCTGAGATTTAACTTACAAATATAGGGCGAGCCCAGCCGCGAGGACGCCAGACGTTTATCAGTTCCTTCTACATGTAGATTAAGAAAAAATGAAAGAAATAAATATAAAACTAAATCCACAAACAGCATCTCAGATAAACTCAAACAAATAAATAAATGCTCCATGAGAGCAACATAATATGTACATATATAAATTTATTCCGAAATCGCACATACATCTCAAAATAAACTGTAAAAACTACACTTTAGAGCTCCTAATTAAAAGGTTCATTTCCCCGCCCGAGATACACCCCACTAATAAAGGGTGAGACCGACCGCAAGAACACCAGATGTATTTCAGCCCACACCCCTGTACATGTTGACTAAGAAAAAACACAAAACATTAATACATGGTAGACAAAAAAATTTAAAAGTAATCTCACAAATACCACCTCCGGTTGACAGTCAGCAAGAAAGACAAAAGCTATTTAAAATTAAAAAATTACAAATGATCATCACGTTATTAAATTATCATCATCAGCCTACATTCATCCACTGCAGGATATAGGCCTATCCAAGTCGTTTCCAAGAATTCCTGTCTTTAGTGCATTGTCTTTAGTGCTGATTGTTTGCGTATTTCATCCACCCAGCGTACCTTCGGTCTTCTTACATGCCTAGTTCTTCCTATTGGGTTCCACTGGATTACTTAATGCGTTCAACGATTGTTCGTTGTTCGGACGATATGCCCAGCCCACTTCCACTTTAGTCATTTTGCGACCTCGATAACATAGACAACTTTTGTTTGGGCACGTATCCACTCATTGCGTTTGCGGTATCTTCTTGTATGTATAACCTAGCATTCACCTCTCCATACTGCGTTGTGTTGTCTGGAGCTTTTGTTTCATTTGCACAAAAAGTTTCGCATCCATATGTTAGTACTGGTAAGATGCATAAGTTGAATACCCCTGTTTAAATAAATAAAATAAATAAATACAGGTTTATTGATAGTAACATAGTATGAACATAATACATTTAGTCACATTTCAAGAACACATTAAAAAGAGAATACATTAAAAAACAGAAACTATCAAAAGCTCTGGGCTCATCTTATAACATCCCCCCGGCCAAGATACACCCTACCAATATAGGGCGAGCCCAGCCACGAGGACACCAGATGTTTTTCAGCACACACCCTTGAACACGTAGAGCAAGAAGATAACAAAAAAACACAGAAAATAAATAGATGACAAAAAATATATACATTCAAGAGAGAAGACATTAAAAGGTCCGGGCTCATCCCACAAACATTTCCCCCGGCCGAGATACACCCCACCAATGTAGGGCGAACCCGCCCGCAAGGACATCGGGGGGCTTCCATTCCACACCCCCGCATATCTAGATTAAAGAATAAATAAAAAAACAAAAACGTATAGCAGAAAACAAAATAAAAAGTAAACCCTCAGGTTAACTTTCAGCAAGAACGAAAAAAAGAAAAGCCTCAAAGGAGTCCAAATTTTACAAAATGACAAATGGGAAATTAAATAGTTGAAACAACATTGAAATAGTTAGGCAGTAATACATTGAAATAGTTAAGCAGTTTTAAAAGAATGAATGAGAAGATAATGCACAAACACGTACGCACAATCCCTGATTCACCACTAGCGAAAAGAGAGAAAAGAAAGAAAAAGAGACAGGTTGAGAGATTGACATTATTAAATATTGTCCAATAATAATATATCTTTTGCAATAACAAAATACATACGTTAAAATTACGAAAAACACTTAATATAATGAAATATTATTCACGGCTTCTGGATTACTCAAAAAACCAAAAAAATCTATAAATCACGATTTTACTTTAAAAAATCAAACAGAGAAGAACAGTTTTCGAGAATCGGACTTATATGACAATATTTATGACTATCATATATCAACCTACTCATAGCAGCTGCATTGAAAACAGACTGAAGTCAAGAAATTTGCGAATCAGGCAAACCACAATAAAAATAATTACAAAATTCCAGACGTGACGCAATAAATAAATTAATAAGTGTTTATATTTACCCTTGCTGAAAAATATTTGCATTCCATATTTGTTTCCTCTTTCATTCTACAAGTCCTAACCAAATTAAACCGGTCTTTATCATTCTGCTTATATAATACTTTAGTTTTAAGACGGTATTCTACATAAGAATACTTTAGTTTTAAGATGGTCTTTCTGGAGTGATGATGTGTAAGGAGTTTGATTTCGCATGATGTTTCCAGTTGTAATTGAGTGTCACTGTTTGTCAGGTTAATGAGAATGTGCAACGCGGGTTTGTTTTTGTGTAATCGAATATCGGAAAGAAGTATTGATTTATTTTTTCATGCTAAATATCTTCAGTGAGATACAGGCAAAAGCCTAATTTACTGGGGACTCGACAAATGAAAGGCAACAAATCCAGACCCATTAAAATTGTGTGTCCAAATTAAATTATCAGTTGTTTTTTCGAAAATTATGTATATTTCTTGTCATGTGTAATAAATAAATAAATAAATAAAATAAATTCTACTTGAAAAAATCGTTTTTTTTTGTTTTTGGCATATTCTTAAAGTTTAGACCTTAGCAAATATGTTCTCAAAAAAAAATTTTAAATTCACAATTTTACGAAGTTATAGCTATAAATGAGGCAGCAATTACTCCGCACCGGAATGACTCAGACAATAATCCCAAAATTTTAAACGCGTTTTTCTCGAAACTACTTTTTTCGACCTGGTCGACATAAAATTTCACGTTCTATCTAATTGATTGCCATTAAATTTAATACAAAACTTACATAAATGTTTTTATATCGTCCATACCTTATAAACTTCAAATAAATTTTTTAACCCTTTTTTTTAATTAAAAACTGAAAAAAAAATTTTTTTTTTCAGACAGCCGCCATTTTCAGATTTTTTTCTCTTTGGTACCAATTATAACAACATTAGTTTTTATAAAGAAACTGTGTTTGATTTTTGTTTCGAATTTACGAAAGGGTTTCAATCATGTCGACCAGCTCACCCTCTTTTTTTACGACACGATATACAAGCTGATAACATGTTGAATTTAATATTTTTTTCAATTTTTTTTTTACTTTCTCTAATCATCAATAAACAAACCTTAAAAAATTTATACAGGAAAAATATTTTTTGTTTTTTTTTTTTATTTAGTCTGAAAAAAAAACGCCTGAAATTCACGCCTCTAAAGTAGAAAACTCTCTTAAGTAAACGTTCATGTTTCATAAATTTATTTGTTATTTTTAAATATAATTTTAGCTTGAATGTATCACATAAGTTACCACGTATTCATCCCTTTAGATAAAACCATTAAGGGATGATACGACGGTTCGCCATGTATGTTGCTCATTTCCGTTGCTTTATTTTCACTGGAAACATTTAAAAGACACTTTATCTGTGTATTACGGTAGAAAATAAAATAAAGTAACAATTTACATTGTTTTGATAACTGTGGTTACGACGTTATATTAATATGTACGGTTTGATGATTTCATTACGTGTGGGAGATGCGCTACATTGTGATCGCCTTAGTCTCAGAGTGTACACCGTATAGTTAAAATAGAGTTATCAAGCAGACGGAGTAATCTAGTTCGAAATGTATTTACTGTGTAAACCAGCGGACTTATAGCAATGAGAGAATTTCTTCCAACCAAAAAAATACACACATACATATACTCGTAAATACGTACATACTCGTACATACGCCAATTCATTGTTTTCAAGATGTTTGCATAAAGAATTCAGATATATTGCAGGGTACCATACGAATGAATTAATTAAGCTCGATTTCAACTATACTGCAATTTCAGCGGCACTTAGTTTTTTTTACACAAAGAGTTTCTGATTCTAGCGTTAGCTTATTCGTTAGGAAGAATATCAGCCAGGATTCTTCTCATACTGCTAGGCGGTACCGAGAATATATCAACAGTGTCATTCAGTTAGTTCAATATTTATATACCACGCGCGATTGAGTGTTTAGCCATGATATTCGTTCTGTAAGTTGGTATGTAGAACAGAGGGTGATTCCTTGCATGGCTATATTTATTGGGTACATATAAACTTAGTGCTTCTAGAATCGCGGGATAGTTAAAACAACCTTTTGTAGGAATATCGCAATGGATTCTTGCCTTCTTGTTTCGAGGCTTCTATAGTTACACACCGTGAGAAGTTCGACATGGTGAGCATATTTTTGATAGTCACCCCTTGTTCTGAACCATAGATATCTGAAGATTTTTTTTTGTATTTAAGCTGACAGTTGTAATGCTAACAATAATATAAGGATAATTTATATAGCTCTGTTTAGAGAGCACACTCTCCTCAAGAGCGCTCTAACACGGGATTTGAACACACATTTTTTTATTTAAAATATTACAAAAAAAAAACACATTTTGAGTGTAAAGATAGAAAGTTGATGATTGCAGCCATCAAATTAGAAACTATCCCTTATCCGTATGTATATGTTCAGAAAACATATTTGGTAAGAAAACTGCAGAAACAAAAGGAAGATGACTTACAAAGAAACTTGATAGTTATTGTGTTATGGCAACACATTTGACTTTGGTCCTCTATTGGTGGGGGTGCATCTTGACTATGGGAATAGCTCCTCTTTATTATTTTTTCTTTTCCATTGCCTCTTAATAATGTGAAATATTAAGATATATTATATAAGTACATACAGTGTTGCTATAAAGAAAACCTATATTTATGTACTTAACAGGAAAAACCCGTTTAGTGTGGGGTGTATAATAAAGCTGTTTCAGAACTGATATGTTGCCGTGTGAAACAGCTGATGAAATTAAATTAATTCATCACAGTTTTTTTACATAATCCAAAAAATCGTATTCTTTAAAAACTAATCTTATAATAAATCTTTCAAACATCTCTCTGTTACGCGTAATTTGCTTCACTTTTCTCTTTTTCTTTCTTCTCAAAATTCTCTAGGGAGTGTGTTAGAGTTTTGACAGGTTTCCCCACACATTCTTCAGTTCGTGTCAATCAATTTCAATAAAGTTTGTGAGAAAATATTCCTAGTAATCCACCCCGCATTGACAGTTTTAATTTTTCTGAAAGCGTCGCGTGTTTCAAATAACTAATTTCTGAAAAAATATACTAGTTGAAGTTAGTGTGACAAGTATTGTTATCAATTTCTTTGTATTTATTTTTAAAAGGTCTAAAAAAAATCTTACTAAATTGGACAGTACGATGATTCCCCCGAGCAAATAAAGTATGACAGATGTGAGAAAAGAGAAATAAATGTTTGAGTCAAAATAGTTTTGAAAGGTGATGATATTATATTTATTTGAAGACAATTATGAATGAATTTTTTATATTTTTCAATTCATTTACTTCAAAAGACAACCTCTATAGCGTAGCTAGTCTTCCAGCAATAAGTTTGCTAGTTTGATACCCTTTGGTATCTTTTATTTTTAAAAGGCTTTGTTTCTAGTTTTCACTTAGAACGTCTTTTATATCTTTCTGATTAGTTGGAAACGATTGTTATATGAAAATAAATCCTCCAGACTAACTTGAGTAAAAAAAAGTTTGTTTATTCTGAGTTATAAACATTTGTAACTAAACTTGTTTTATATTTTTATTTATATATTGTTTATAGTTAAGGCATTAACATTGTGGAGGTTTAAAGACATTGTGATTTGTTTTATCAAATACTATTTATTCCATTTTTTGTAACGGTATAACCCTGCCGGTTTTAAGGCTTTCACCGTATCATCAGGAGAGCATAAACAAGACTTTGTGCTCCCCTGATGATGAGTTGAAAGCCTTGAAACCGGTAGGGTTATACCGTTACAAAAAATGGAATAAACAATTTTTGATAAAACAAATTACAATATATTTATTTATTTAAAAAGTTTGTATTATAAGGTGATGAAGAACAAAAGTTTAGATATGTAGGTTAAATAAATGAAGAAAGACTAAGAAAATAAATATTCAATGCAAATGTAAGTGAAAAGCGTGGTAGAGGAAGATCGATCTGATCAAAATAATGGTTTTTTGAAATAATGAAAATTAGAAAGATAGAGAAATTGCATAAGTTATATGGATATAGAATATGCAAAGGATGCGTGGAAATTTTGGCGGTTTGTCATCTCTGTTTACCCTGCCTGGGATATGGCGTGATGGTACGTATGTATGTTTTATATTGTAATACACTTTCTTTGTAAACAGTACAATCTGGTGAGTTAAGACAGTCAATTTTAAGCGACCAGAAAAGTTAAGCAAGCAAGACTGAAATCCTCTTTTGAAATCTAGGTTTCAACGGGAAATGAACCCTGTACTCTCGGGGCCTAAGATAAGGTCATTATAAATCAGATCACGAAGGTTGTACCAAAGTTGAAATCAAAAACATTTGATAGATCATTATTCAGTTCGAAAATTCATGTTACCAAGTTTCTAACGTCTCAAAAAACACCTTCGATCAGACTTAGACCTCCTGCCACGATAACAACGAGGCGCGGTGAAATTTGAAGCTGTATTTAGCTGGACCAAGGAGGGAAGATTAATCATGATTATCGACACCTGGCCGAGACAAAGATCAGACGGCCATTGTAGCCAAGGAATATTGATTAATAGTACCTTCTCAAGTGACTGCCTGTTTTCATCTTTCGACCATTTGAGGGGCTGTTAGCCAACCAGGGGAAAAGTCGATAAGGTGAGACTTATATTTAAGTGGAATTCGATTAAATATTACTTCACCATTTTTTTATATTTATTATTTGGCACCATATCGAAAAAGTAAAAGAACCTTTTACATCAACTTCGTAATTTACAACTTTTACAATATTAGCCGACTAGTTTCGAGAAATAATTACTCTCTTTCTCAAGACATAATGTGTACTATAACAATAAATTACATTGTTATTCTACTGATTATTTATACATTTAACCACGCTACACGTGTTTACACCTCCTTATCCGAAGCTGTCTTCAGGCGGAATTATCCCGGTTTGTTATAAAAGCTGTGCATGTTACTATGGACCCCCTGGTGTCATGTTACTATGGACATTTAATATGGTCAGACTGGTGTCATGTTACTATGGACCCCCACATCGAAAGTAGAATAAGTGTAGTATATTGATGCCAAGATTATAATAAAAAAAATAGAAATGTAATAAATATGAGAAATAGAAGGCGTTAAATGAAACGATGTATTAATGTGGAGGAGGTAAAGGAAATATGTCAGGATAGGAAAGTTTTACATTCTATTCTCTTTGTCTACTCCAATATAGAAATGGCGTGATGAAATGTTTATTTGTGTGTGTAAAATTTATGGTTTTGACTGTCAATTAGATGCGAATAACTAACTGTCCAGGAATGTAAATATGGTATTTCTTAGAAACGAGATTAATTATTATTACGGCATGATTGATGTAGAAGAAAGCCTCGGGATGGGAGTTAGAAATACGTGTCACGGTTAGTTATGTAATAAGTGAAAAAAAAAAATTAATTATTAAACAATCTCATATGGAGTAGCACAAAGTTAAACCCTAAACTTTTGATTAAAAACACATTTAATATTTATTCGTTCATTTGGACGTGTATCAAATAACTTAGCATGCTAAGATGGTCAGCTGGTGTGTCCCTAAGAGACAAAACAAAAAGTTCACGCATTCGTGGAAGCCTAGGTGTTACAGACATCAACAGTAAGATGGAGGAGAGGCTAATGAGATGGTATGGGCACGTTGGACGCAGATCACCCGATCACATTGTGAACCACGATATCTCCATGGATCTTCCTCGAATAACCACCAGAGGAAGACCAAAGAATTCATGGGTGGTGCAAAAAGATAACTTGATGCAGAGGCACGGCCTGGGGGACGTAGTCCGGGACAGAAGAGCATACAACCTGAGGACGAGGAGAGCTGACTCCAACAGTATTCGCAGACAGTGAGTTGGGATGGAGCCAGGGAGAAGGACGTGTATCAAATAACGCTAAAAAATCTTTGATTTAAATCTTTTAACAAAAATTGAAAAAAATATAACTTCATTCATAAATGAATAAGTCATATTTAATTTCTTAGAAATAAAATTCTAAGAAACAGTTAAAGCGTAAAAAAATAACGTCACACAAAAACTTGTAGATCGATCAAAACTTTCCGATTCCACTGATTTAATAAGAATCTCGAAAAGTTTTTTTCTTATAACTGTGGAATCGAAATTGTGGAAAACAATGACTGACACCAAAGGTGGAAAGTTTCGTGGAAAGTTATATAATTTCCTATCCTGGTAATGCTTTCCTACTGGGAAGAAAATAAATTAAAACTCTTAGTATAACAACAGTGAAAAGTTTATGAAATCCAACATTGGGCGTTTGGGGAGCTTCAGGTCAAATATTCCACAAAATAATAGTTCAACAGCTTGACAATTGTGTAATTTAAAAAAAAATACACACTTTATCAAATATTTAGTCCTTTTCGTGTTTTTTTTTTGGCAAAAAAAAGAAAAGGAAATATTTTAAATAAAATACTTACTTTGAATGACTTTAAATAGTTTTATTAATTTTGAAGTTTTAAAATTTACGTACGTACAAATCATTACACTGTTTCCCTTGTGGGGTAGTAAGAGAAAACATATCTCCAAAATGTTCAATTTAAGTAAACAGATTTTGCTTCCTTCATATTCATTCATTTTATCATGTACAATTTTATATATTCATCACTTTATCTTCCCATAAAATCTGTTTCTTTATCTAGACATACATTTTTTAATTTTTTTTTCTACTATTTCAAAACCATCTTAAAACTTATTTTTTCATCTTACTTAAAACGTAAATTTTATCCAAGCATTTAATTCAGATTTTTTAATTTATACATTGATACGCCGCATTTTTTTCTTAGTACAGCATCTCCACAGTAATAATCTTACTTTAAATCTTCGTCTACCAAGTTCATGTTTCACTTACATACATCAAGGTAGACACACAATAATATATTGTCATTTTTACTACTTTTGACAAAGGGCGGTTGTTGTACTCGTATATTGCATTCAGTGCTCCGTTCATCTTGTAACCTGCCACAACCCTTGTTTCCAAAGTTAAGTCAGTTTAACTTTATTCGCATGTTAAAATATTCGGTGTTAACATAAGTTGTGTCCGTTTTTTTCAATTTAAAAATGAGCACCAAAAGTAAAACAAAATGGTAAATGTTATACGTCATTCGAAAGAACATTTTGTTCTACAAGATATTGTGTTTGCTTTTACGTTACATATTTTATTTTATTTGCTTACAAGCCTTCAAAATGGAATGTCAAGTACACGAAAGTGAGCATTTTCGACGCCTCCTTCTGTTTGCGTTCAATCGAGGGAATAAAGCTGCCAAAGCGGACGACCAGTGAACTTCGATGAGGACCGGTTAAACCATATTATTAATGAAGATCCCCTTCAAACCACCTTAGAAATGGCTGAGCAGATGAATTGTAGTCACATGACTGTATACCGCCATCTTAAATCAATGGGAAAAATCCAGAAATTCGGCGCTTGGATTCCACATGTTTTGAGTGAAAACAACAAAAACCAACGTTCGACGATTGATTTTTGTAAATATCGCGAGTAGCTTTGGCAGCTTTATTCCTTCGATTGAACGCGAACAGAAGGAGGTGTCGAAAATGCTCACTTTCGTCTACTTGACATTCCATTTTAAAGGCTTGTAATCAAATAAAATAAAATATGTAACGTAAAAGCAAACACAATATCTTGTAGAGCAGAAAATTTTCTTTCGAATGACATTTACCATTTCGTTTTAATTTTGGTGCTTATTTTTAAATTATAAAAAAACGGACACAACATATGTTAACACCCAATATATTTTGTGGTGAAGTTGTAAGGCGCTGGTCCTCAACCGGTATACAAGAGAAAAACATACCGTAACATCCTACCTCGAACAAAACAGAAACATTAAACGAACGACAAATTTAGTAAGGTGGAGAGTATTTGTAGCCTCCGCATGTTTCCAAATCATCGTTTAACCTTTTTCACGTCGCCCTGTATTATTTTTCGAATCAGACTCTGGAACCAGTTATTGGCTGCTGTAACACTTTGATCCTCGAGTGACTTAAAAATATTACATCTCTCTTGAATGGTGAAATGTACAAGTATTTCATCTCTCTAATAACCTTTCACCCTAATAACCTTTCATATTCTCTCTAATAACCTTTCACCGTAATAACCTTTCATATTCTCTCTAATAACCTTTCACCCTAATAACCTTTCATATTCTCTCTAAGAACCTTTCACCCTAATAACCTTTCTTCATATTCTCTCTAATAACCTTTCACCCTAACAACCTTTCATATTCTCTCTAATAACGTTTCACCCAGTAATTACCATGAACCTACGTAACTCTTTTCTGGTTGGTTGGTTGGGTTACCATTGGACAAAAAACTCGCATTTCATATTATTTAAATGTAGTTTTGTCAAATTCCCGATTCTTTTCAATGATGAAATGTGTTTTACCTTTGACAGTAACTACCTTTCACTCAGTAATTAGCACAAATCACGGAACTCTTGTCTAGTAAGTTGGTAAATATTAACGTTTGGCAATAAACTCACAGTTCGAATTATTAACAATACAAATGTTTAACGATTTTGTCAATTTTCAATTTATAGAACTCTAATTTACTATATATTAGGAAAATTAAAATTGAACGTGTTGATAGTTCTATATTTTTTTATTCACTTTGACAATGTCATTGTATGGCGAAACAGTTGTCATTGATAAAATATATAAAACTATAAAAGTTTTAAATATAGATTTTCCTCATTAAGTTTACGTATTTGTTGATCACAAACTAATAATTGTATATAGTTCGAAAAGCAATTAAATAAAAAATACATTCATTTTTAATCAGTTTAAATAAAAATTTACGAAATGGCGTGATGTGATGTTCGTATGAATGTTTTGTTTTAGCACCTGTAGATTTGTATGACCAAACAATAGTTCATTAAAATTAAAAATAAATAAATTTCATTTCCTATTATTTGATTTTTGTTCATTTTCGAGGCATTTCAATTGTATTAATCTGATCAATATTTTGATGACGATAATTGTTTGTATCTCCATTATTTCCATTTTAGTCATATACTCGTTTATAGCAAAATAATTGTGTTTTATTATAAAGTGTGATTATTGTCTGAAGTGTTCATTTATTTCAATTGAACATCAAACTGAAAAGAATCACAGTGTTCTGACATAATTGCAGATAAATATCTACCGTATTTTACGGACTATAAGACGCTACCGACTATAAGACGCACCTTAATTTCTAGGCATTTTTTTTTTAAATTACATTTTTACCATTTTTGGTTTTAGATTGCAAAGCCAGAATAAAAAAAAATTCTTAGTTTATAAAACCGAACTGACCTTTAAAATCCCTGAAAATCATCATCTGAACTTTCTTCTTCCTCTTCTTCTTCCTCTTCATCGTCATCATTGTCCTCTTCATATATAAGATGGTCTTCACTGCCATCGAGAGCGTTACTTATGCCGCACTTCTTGAATCGAATATATGGCCATTTTTAAGACTGGCGAGAATTTTAAATCACACACTGGACATTTTTATATTAATTTCAAGTATAAGACGCACCTGAATTTTGGAGGCAATTTTTTGAAGAAAAAAGTGCGTCTTATAGTCCGTAAAATACGGTAAGTAAATGTTTTTTTCTGTACTTTTCCCACAGTTAACATTTTTCTTATCATATTCACTTCATCCTTTATTATTTTTATTTAAACGTTCAATGATAATTGTTGTAGAAAGAATGAGGAACTAAAATGATGCAATGCGTAATTGTATTGTTGTATCTGGACACATACGACAACTGATCAAATGTTCACCATATTTAGAGTTACAACAATTTTTGCCCAATTGTAAAACACATATTTGGCTATCATGGCATACCTGTACAGTGATAGTCCGGATTTAAAAAAGGCAAAAGGGTGCAAAATATTCAGGCAGTGGATCGGAGCATAGTCGTTATTGTAGCAGGAGTTTGAGTATTACAGCTTTTAGGAGGGATAAGTTTCTGTGAAAATGTGTAAACTCTTAAAAGAGATGTGTTTTTGATGATTGTATGCAAGATAATGTGAGATGAGCTATGTGACAATCTCTTCCAGCCAACAAGAAATATTTTCGAATTACCTTAAGTAAAAAGCAGACTGGAGTTTTCTTTTTTTAGAGAAATCTGATTCCAGCGGGGATCGAATTCTCAACTCCCGTGCTGGAAGACAAACGTCTTACCAGCTAGATCACCGAGTTTGTCGCAACTTCTTGAAGCATCCTCCCAGTCATACCTCTTTTATTGGACGAACTTTAAATATTTGTTATTATTTTTCCGTGAACAGTTTCATCTGAAAGCAAAAGACAGTCATAGTGTCAGGTTAAAAAGATTTTTTTCTAAATGATATAAAACTAACCGATAAAAAATATAATGTGAGAACCTCCTTGGCATAGTTGTTAAGGTGTTTAAATTTTACCCGAGGGCTTTGGTTTCGATTCCGGATGGTAGCTGAATAAATATAAAAAAAAAACAATTATATTCTTGTAAAATAATTCATCTGGTAACAAGTTTTGCGCTCCCTAGACGTGTGTGAGTGATGCAATTTCTTGACGTGTGAGAATTTTAATAACAGTTACTTGCCATGTCTAAAAAGAGTTACGTGTCATCTCTAGTGGTTCTAAACCCAATATTTTTTTTAAGAGAGCTAAAAACAACGTTTCATTGCGGTCATACTCTTTGATATATCAAGATCACCAATACGGATAAGTGGAAAACTATCAAAAAAATAATAAATATCTGTTTTTGTGAATGAAAGCAGATATAATAATTTATAAAAATAATCACATTTTTGACGGTATGTTACAAGAATAAAACTGATAAGAAGATCACATTTGGTCATCAAAATGTCTATGCTCATCATACTGACCCCTTCAATCGAGACAATATAGGAGGCAGAACCTGGAGTGTGCCAGCTGTTTCATTATATCTTTATTATTTTGTTATAAATCAGAAACCAATCTGTTACTTTTATTTCTCAATAATATGTTATTTGATCTCAATATTTTTCCCATGTACATGGTCGAAAAATGATAATTGGTCCTGATCTCAATTAAGGGGTGATTAGTCAGCCACCCTTCTTTAACACGTGCGTTGTGACAAGGACACGTGCTCTCTCCACCCAGGGCGGCACACCCCTGAGGAAGATTGATCGAAAAGGAAAAGGAAAGGAAAAACTTTTATCCACTTTTCCAAAAATTAACGCTTCCGTTTTTCGGACATGATATACAGAGAAAGATATCGAAAGTACGTGATGGAAATTTGGTAAAGCTTTTGTAGAATACGTTATTATTGGTTTGTTTGTAGAACTTTCGGGGAAGTCAATCAACAGGGATTGTAGAAATTATTGTTATTAGAAGCAAAACTACACTTGAGAAAATGTAACATGGTCCCTGTGACAGTTCACAAATTTGCCCCAATACAACCTTGTAACGACATCCAGTAATTTTAATTATTTTATCAACTTTAATATAAGTCTCGATTATAATAAATATCAAGTTATTTAGGTAAATACATAACATAAAACTAACAATAATGACCAATTAGTAAATCTTTAATATAAATTAGCAAAAACATGTCAGTTTGTTAAAATCAAATAACATTTGGCGACGTTCGTCAAAAGTCACTACGTTAATTTGAAGTCAAAAGTGATAATAATTGAAATTTAATTGCTGAAAACATGAAAAAAAACATTGGCTGACGTTCACAAAACAGGCGAAGAGACCATCTCAAATGAATGCCCGAAAGCTACTGAAGTGAGCGAACTGAGATTCTATTCTTGCGTTCCCATATATCGAAGGAGAGTGAGAGTGAGACATGAATAGCGTCGCTTCCGCACCCATAGCGGTTTTTAAGAATGAGTATACTACGTCACACACTGGCACACGTTTGATTGTATTGGTGAATTTATTCCCGATTTTCACAAAATATCTCTTATGTTGCCGATAAGTGCTAATTATTATTAATATTATTTTTTCATTTAATGCGTAAATGTATTACGGAGAAATACCAAAAATCTGAACGTATTATTTATTATATGTTTTTATAGATATATTAAAGTTTTTCTATTGTTGGCCCATTCACACAGCATATCGTTGTTGTTCTGCGAAAAGTATTTCGGTCCATTTTTGCTTAAAATTACTTTTTGATGCCATTTTACTTAAAATAAAAAATCAACACATGGAAAAAACATTATTGCCCAAAATTTATATGGTTTCGCTGTTATGAAAATATGAAAAAACATATCATCCCGAAGCAATTACACAGTTGGTATTCATCCCTGCCAACCAGCACAAGAGTTCATCACTTAAACCACGACACATCTAGTGATTTGGAATAAATAATAAAATAATATAGAAAAAACAATATTTTAGAAGCGTTTCAGTCACCTTTTTACAGTTGTTTTAACCAAGAAAGGATTAAGTCCAAAACAGGTGTCCCGTATTTTTAATTTTTAGGTAAAATGTTTTTAAGTTACTCATTTTTTGTAGCAATTTTTATAAATAAATTAACTGTTTTTAAATAACATCTGTTTGTATTGTATTTTATTAAAAACTTGATTTTATATCGCCTTCCGAAACTTAAATTGCGTTTATCTCAAAGCTCAAAATTTGGACTCAAATGCTTTTCGCAGAACATAAACTTTTTTGATATTCAACTCAATGAATGAGACAATGTGGGTAGTCAGTAACACTTTGAAATCAATTCAATTGGCATAGTTCCCGATTTCTACAGCTGCTTTACAATCTACGACACAAAGACAATCAAATACTTTAAGTTGGGCCTAAATGACACGCTATCTATGTAAGTGATTACCAGCGTGGTTACAATACGATGCACGTGGTTACCACGGGTGTTACCAGCCCTGTTTTAACTCGGGTTAGATTTCAATTACTTTTCTGAATCAAGAAATAACGTTTAGCTGACAGGTATGTGACCTCACCAGATAGCTAGCGACAGTAATAAATTCGATCCTCGGTTGGAAATTTACAAATATTTTTATTTTTTTTATTTAACACTTTATTTGTAAATACAATCTGGTGGGCTTATTTCCAGGCGGCAATCTCTTCCAACCAACCAGACAAAAGTAAATGAAGCAAGTTAAATGGTTGCATAAATCATTCAAATGACTATCAATCTCTAACGAAATCCATAAACACATTCGTGAGCATATGCCCACGAACCCCACAAAGACGGACAATCACCCGAACATTATTTTTCATTTAAAGTTAGATATCATCAATCAAAAGAAAAGGAAGGAATGGTGGAGAGGAAAGGAAAAGAAAGATCGGGAATAAAATACGTTATTTTACTGACTAGAAATTAAGAGTTTTTTCAGTCGCTTTTTAAAGCATGCCAAGGACGGAGCGAGTCTTATATTGGTTTGTAACTGATTCGTGAGTCTCACTGCACCTTGTAAGTGATCCTTACATGATACTCCAAGGATTTAACCTTTCACAAAGATTGTCCTATACTCAAAATCGTCTTAGGTGTGATAGATAGGGTTTCATTGATAACATAGATAGCATTTAGTATATTGCACATTTTAACTCATGTAACATAGAATTGCATTATTTCGTAGAGGTCTGTCTAATATAACTCCCGGAAGGACTGAACGATCGCGCTATTTTAGAAGCTCTATAATAAATAGTAAATCTTAACATCTGACTTTAAGAGAAACCATACTACAGTAGAAGAATGGTTTCAGCTAAGTTTTACAGCCACTCGCCATCCTGACACAAAGCCTTCTCCTTTGTCTAGCCTTGCAACCAGCATCAACTTGGTCAGTGACTCTCAACAGAGCTAATATCACCCCTCTCGAGGACAATTTTAATTTTACGGAAACGTTTTGATTAACTGAACTTTAGGACGAGGGGCGTTAAACTTTCAAGGGGGTCAATTTAATATTCCAGGAATATAAAAAAATCTCTATCAGGATGTATAAAATTATAATTGGTAAATCAAAAATACGAATCGAAAAAAAATAATCATGCACATCACTTAAATTACCAATACTGGACCCGGCGGTAAGTAATACACATCGGGCTTAAGAAAGAGATTGTCGGCCACAGTCGGCTAGCTTCGGCTTTGTAGAGTGTCGTCTCTGGCATTTATACACGTGTTCCACCGCGATTTGTCAGTCAAATAGTTTTAGACTGAGCGCATCGTGCGACAGAGACAACGCTTTACAAAGCCGAAGTTAGCCGATTATGGCCGACAGTCTCTTTCTTAAGCCCGGTCTGTATTACTTACCGCCGGGTACTGAACGACAATTTTAATCAAAGATTTCTTTGATTAATTTTGTCAAACTTAGATTAATTTTGTCAAACTCCATATTGGGATATATAACTGTGAATTATTGTGTTATTTCACTAATTACTATAATTAGACCAAGAGCGTACATCTGAATGGGCTGATCTCTCTGCAGGCGTTCCCCAAGGTGGAATTCTCTCTCCACTCCTTTTTTCTATATTCATCAACCCAATAACATTGCCTCTTAAATGTTCTTATCATCTGTATGCGGATGACCTGCAGATATATATTCATTTTGATCCAAATTTCTTTCACGCGGCTTTGAACAATTTAAATGCGGACCTTCAATCGATCTCGGAGTGGACTGGGGAGCATGGCTTACTCATAAATCCTAAGAAGTCTCAAGCGATCCTCATTGGCAGCCCTCAGCTTCTCGGTAAATTCAACACTGACTTACTTCCTCCAATATTACTTGATGGTTTTATCATACCATTACATAAAACTGTTAAAAACCTAATAGATAACACTCTCTCATGGCGAGATCAAATAAATGAGGTACATAAGCCGAAGGATCTTCTTTAGCCTTAATTCCCTAGTGTTGCAAAGATTCCTACCAACTAAAACCGAAATTTTACTCGTACAATCTCTGCTCTTTCCGATTCTGGACTATGCGGACATATGTTATTTGGATGTTACAGAGGAACAGCTGGACAAATTACAGCGTCTTCAAAATGTGTGTCTAAGATTTATTTTCAACCTACGAAAGTACGATCATATAACTTCCAACAAGAAGGCATTGAACTGGTTGAATGTTAGAAATAGACGCCAAATTCACAAACTGTCTCTATTGTATAATATCCTTAACTGTCCCGCCACACCCTCTTATTTCGCCGAAAATTTTCAGCGTCTTTCCAATCATGGATTAGCGCTACGCTCAAACAGAGATTGTTTATTGGCCTTTCCAGTGCAACGCTCCTCTTTCTTTACGTCGTCCTTTACTGTTCATGCAGTGAGACTCTGGAATCAGTTACAAACCAATATAAGACTCACTTCGTCCTTGGCATGCTTTAAGAAGCGACTGAAAAAACTCTTAATTTCTAGTCAGTAAAATAACGTGTTTCACATAAAAGGAAAAAACAAGTAAAATAAAAAACTTATTTTATATTTTTGTGTTCACCACAGGTTTAATTTAGGTTCACAACTAGTTTCGAAGACCACCGTCTTCTTCGTCAGGTGAATATAAACGTCGTCAGCTGAATATAAGTTTAATATTATTTTTTCCTTTTATGTAAAAAAATGGCACCACAAACTGAAACTATAGTCTTTTCGAAGATTCATGAAATAACGTGCTTCATTCCTGATTTTTCTTTTCCTTTCCTCTCCACCATCCTTTCCTTTCCTTTTGATTGATGATATCTCACTTTATATGAAAAATATTGTTCGGGTGATTTGTGGGGTTCGTGGGCATGTTCTTACATACGTATATGTTTATGGATTTCGTGGGGAGGGAAAGTCATTTGAATGATTTATGCGACCACGTAACTTGCTTCATTTACTTTTGTCTGGTTGGTTGGAAGAGATTGCCGCCTGGCAAAAAGCGCGCCAGATTGTATTGCAATAAAAGTGTTAAATAAATAAATAAATTAGTGGAATGACAAAGAAATTTATTTAATATTCTTATGTTTATCCTTATTTCAAAATCGTTTCAGTTAGTCAAGGTGTAAAATACAATAATTAATACAAATTATGATTTGATAAAATAAATTTTAGCATCATTGAAAGAACTAAAAGTTTTCGATTTTATAAAGAGAGGAGCTTTATCCTAAGTTCCTCCATGAGGGCGTCGGTCTAAAAGAGTTGGGAAACTCTAGACTAGGTCACCCGCTATGGGTAACTCGACCGTAATGGAGCTCAATTAATAGTTCGTTTTCCATTCAACAAAAACTATTCGAAATTAAAAGTTTATCCTAATTAAACACATTTAGTTTTCTAAATTTATTGAAGATTTCACCCCTATCTCGTAATCGATTAAGGTTTTACTAGGAAAATGACATGTTTTTTTTTTCTTAACTAATTAGTTTCCGCAGCTCTTATCGCATCCACTTAGTCCTTGATTCATTTATTTTATTTGAACTTTCAATAATTATCGCTTTAGGAATATATTTAGTTTCGTCCTTAATCGGTTCTTGAAATAACCTTCTAAAAAAATTTAAGTTACAATAATTTCAAAAGATTTTTATGTAACCATCATCACCGTTAATCCTAATGAGTCCAAACTTGAATATAAGTTATGTAAAAGGAAAAATAAGTAAATAAATAAAAAACTTATTTTATATTCATGTGTTTACCACAGGTTTATTTTTAGGTTTAAAACCGGTTTCGAAGACCACCATCTTCATCGTCAGGTGAAGATAAACTAAATTGCTACAAATATATTTCGTGCACAAGTATAAATAATATAAGAGGATTGAGATATGGGGAGAGAAGTGGAGAGAGATGTGATTCAATGGTAAATGGGGCGGGGAAAAATATTTTTTAACAAATCAAGTCTCGTAGCTATAGCAGCGTCCGAGCAAATTATGTATTTAACTTTATTTGTACGCAATACAACCCTGTGGTACCACTGTCACGTAGCAATCTTCCTCCAATCAACCAAAAATATGTTTATAAGGCCTTAGATGAAAACCAGACTGAAACAATTAAATTTTTGTTCAATCTGGGTGACAGTGGAAATCGAACCCGCTACCTCCGGATCTGAAGACAGGCGTCTTACCAAGTTGACTATGGAGATCGTCGAAGGTTTGTATATGACAGAAGCGTGAGATATACTCGCATATGTCTCCTTATTC
Source organism: Odontocerum albicorne (assembly GCA_949825065.1). Classification (NCBI taxonomy): domain Eukaryota; kingdom Metazoa; phylum Arthropoda; class Insecta; order Trichoptera; family Odontoceridae; genus Odontocerum; species Odontocerum albicorne. The sequence goes on along the minus strand of OX463860.1, from coordinate 2,061,352 downwards.
AATATAAATCAGGGATCATTGCATACTCAAGTCCTGACTTTCATCAACTCAGTCATCGTGTTTGATATAACTCCAACCTGTCTGATCTCTAAACAGCACAATATAAATTGTCATATTATTATAATTACTTTAAGGCGTGATGAAGGAAGACCAAGGAAAGTTTGGTTGGATTGAGTGTATATTTTGGAAAAAAAAAATGTAAAAAGTATGATGTACAAAAGGCGAAACATGTGTCACGATATGAAAGTCTGTCACTCTCTCATGTTTACCTATCTCAAAAAGGAAACGGCATTATGGCGTGTACGTTTATACGAGTATGATACATATTGATGAGTTTGATGCGTATTTTAGAACGTACCAAATAAAAGCAGCAAATGTTAAAAATTTAATCAGGGTTGTATCATCAACAAGAGTGATGAACTTAACTGATAGATGGGAGATCAAAGCATAATTGGTGTACGTCTGTTAACTATTTATGTCTGTTAACCATGATGATGGACTTCTTTGGAAGTCACCAGAAAAATCTTTAATCCCTTCTTAAAATTAATCTTTATTTAAAATAACTCTTTGTGACCCAGTTTATAATTTAACCATTTTGACAGACGTAAAGTCATTATATTTAAAGAGCCCAAATCGCGTTCCTGCTCCATTTTAAGAGCCGACCTGTAACATTTTGTGATCCTTCAAAATACTCCCATCCATAAAGGATCCTTGCTCATTAAAGCAAACGTGGTGTCCTGAATTATGAAAATCTCTTTAGAAAAGTGATCTCAAACCGGCTGACAGCGAGCAGTATATGGCCTGCGAGGTGATTTCGTCCAAACAACTTGGCTTTATTTATTCAGTTTAATAATTTTTACCAATAAAACCAGATAACCATCCACATTTCCGAATAAGTAATTCAGATATATTAAAGAACGTGGCTGGGAGGCAATACTATCTTTAGCCTCAACAATCTAATCTTCGGGTTTAGAACTCGCGAATCGTCATTACACGTTTTGGTTACACTACAGAACGTGAAGAGGCAACAACACTTACACACATACTACTAAGCTCGTGTAAGTATTGTTACCAAACGAGAACTTTTACTAGACTGGAATCCTGTTAAAAAAAAATTATTTAATGCTATCGGAAATCGAATCCAAAACCGACAAGAGGAAGTTGAATGTCTTACCTACTAGACTTTCACACGAGGGTTTCGAACATTAACACATATAGGGTATTAAAATTAACATCCCACTAATATAAAATAAAAATATAGCATCCGTACCAATACAAAATAACAAAATCATTTCATAACAATTACAATAAAACTGTTATGTATAACCACTTAATGCTAGGGTTTTTTTTTTATAAAGAGGGTTTAAAAAAAACATCAAGTATTCTTTTATGTTTTATTTTTAGTTTATACACTTTTCAATTGAAATATAACAATTTAAACATATTTTAATTTAAAAAAATGATGAAAAGTTAAAATTCAATTTGGTATGGTAGATTTGAAAGCATGGTTTTTAACATAGACCTACGTAAATACGAACACAATATCGTAAATACGAAATAAGCAACACAAAACAGAACCACTCACAACTGCAGGCAAATTTACAATGAATAAATAAAACGCGAATGACTGGCGAGCGTTACACGTGTTAGCTAAAATTAGAACACTGCAAGTCGAGAAAAGCGAACGTGACTCGGGATAGCGGAAATTGGAACGTATTTGGCGCGCGAGAGGGTCTCGTTCAAGGGCATTAAGTGGTTAAAATCCCATTATAAAGTTATACCTTGACGAGTTTTATGCTTAACGGCAATCTCTTCCAGCCATTTAGGCAAGAGTAACACATATTGTGTTGATAGCTGGTTAAGGAGTAACCAAGTTTTTATGTTATGTTACATATAAACAGAAAGAAAAAAAACATTTAAACATCAAAGTATCGAATAAATATATAGAAAAATATTTTTTTGCTAAGAGTTGTCAAATCTCACGAGTGGCTGCATCTTGGACTTGTTGCATTATGTGATATTATATGCGAATTTTGGGGAAATAAAGTTAAATGTGTTACTATCACATATCGGAAGATCTACAAAATTGTCTTTATATTTCGTTTTCCCTTGATACCTTCCTAGCCTAATACTTAACGTATACGAGTAAACACGTATTTTGTAGTTTTTTGACAATAATATTGTTTATAATCTCGAGTTAGAGCGCCCTTAAAAAGAGTTTAGCCTCTAAACAGTTATTTATAAATTATCCTTTTTTCAAAATCCTGAAATTTCAACACCCCAAGTCCCCTGTAAAGGTCCTATGACAAAATCCCTTATCAAAGTCTCACTGTAGTCGGTACTTCAACATGCAATTAAAAAAAAACTTTCACTTATGGCATAAGCTTCTCAAAGATAAAGATAGATTAGTAGATTGTAATTTAATCAAACAAGTCTTGTATGTGCTCTATTGATGATGACGTGAAAGCCTTGAAACCGGTGGGGTTATACCGTTACATAAAGTGGAATAAACAGTGTTTGATAAAACAAATAACAATGTCTTCAAACCTCCACAATGGTAATGCCTTAACTATAAATAATATCACAGTATAAATAGGCCAAAGCCCGTACGACGGTTGTCGCCGAAGAAAGAATACGAGAATTGAATTTTGAATACAAGAGAGCGAGAGAGGAATACTTGGATTCTCTCCGAAAGTAATTCGAAATTTGAATCTCGGTGGGTCCGTGATACTGAATGAATTTTAAATACCTAGCTAACAATTTTTGAACCGGTGTAAAAGGGGACGATGTAAAAATGATATACAGTCAGTTCTCGACTTACGACCATTCGGACTTATGACGTAGACCAAAATTATAAAATAATGTGTGCGCCTTAGTGTAATTGGTGCGTGCACCTTAACTAATATGACGCAATCGATTGCATCATCTTTATGTAAACAGCGTCAGTTCGTCACCTTCCGTGCGCCCGAAAGGTTTGACAAATTGGCGGTTCATTACTCTCTCTTTATATTTCGAGTAATTTAATTGTTTGATTTTTCAATCCCAAAATGTCAAATAAAAATATAAGAAAAACGATTTATTTAAAGAAAAAAATTAAAATAATAAACCAGTATGAGTGCGGTAAAACAGTGTCGGACTTATCACGGGAACTTGCATTCAACCGTCCCATTCAACCGTGCCGTGTCAACTATAATAAAGGACAAAACAGTGTCGGACTCATCACGGGAACTAAAATTCAACCGGTCCCATTCAACCGTGCCGTGTCAACTATAATAAAGGATAAAACAGTGTCGGACTCATCACGGGAACTAAAATTCAACCGGTCCCATTCAACCGTGCCGTGTCAACTATGATAAAGGACAAAACAGTGTCGGACTTATCAGGGGGAACTTAAATTCAACCGTCCCATTCAACCGTGCCGTGTCAACTATAATAAAGTACAAAACAGTGTCGAACTTATCACGGGTAACAGTGTCGGACTTAACTTAAATTCAACCGTCCTATTCAACCGTGCCGTGTCAACTATAATAAAGGACAAAACAGTGTCGGACTTATCACGGGAACTTAAATTCAACCGTCCCATTCAACCGTGCTGTGTCAACTATAATAAAGGACAAAACAGTGTCGGACTTATCACGGGTAACAGTGTCGGACTTAAGTTAAATTCAACCGTCCCATTCAACCGTGCCGTGTCAACTATAATAAAGGACAAAACAGTGTCGGACTTATCACGGGAACTTAAATTCAACCGTCCCATTCAACCGTGCTGTGTCAACTATAATAAAGGACAAAACAGTGTCGGACTTATCACGGGTAACAGTGTCGGACTTAACTTAAATTCAACCGTCCCATTCAACCGTGCCGTGTCAACTATAATAAAGGACAAAACAGTGTCGGACTTATCACGGGAACTTAAATTCAACCGTCCCATTCAACCGTGCTGTGTCAACTATAATAAAGGACAAAACAGTGTCGGACTTATCACGGGTAACAGTGTCGGACTTAACTTAAATTCAACCGTCCCATTCAACCGTGCCGTGTCAACTATAATAAAGGACAAAACAGTGTCGGACTTATCACGGGAACTTAAATTCAACCGTCCCATTCAACCGTGCTGTGTCAACTATAATAAAGGACAAAACAGTGTCGGACTTATCACGGGTAACAGTGTCGGACTTAAGTTAAATTCAACCGTCCCATTCAACCGTGCCGTGTCAACTATAATAAAGGACAAAACAGTGTCGGACTTATCACGGGAACTTAAATTCAACCGTCCCATTCAACCGTGCTGTGTCAACTATAATAAAGGACAAAACAGTGTCGGACTTATCACGGGTAACAGTGTCGGACTTAACTTAAATTCAACCGTCCCATTCAACCGTGCCGTGTCAACTATAATAAAGGACAAAACAGTGTCGGACTTATCACGGGAACTTAAATTCAACCGTCCCATTCAACCGTGCTGTGTCAACTATAATAAAGGACAAAACAGTGTCGGACTTATCACGGGTAACAGTGTCGGACTTAACTTAAATTCAACCGTCCCATTCAACCGTGCCGTGTCAACTATAATAAAGGACAAAACAGTGTCGGACTTATCACGGGAACTTAAATTCAACCGTCCCATTCAACCGTGCTGTGTCAACTATAATAAAGGACAAAACAGTGTCGGACTTATCACGGGTAACAGTGTCGGACTTAACTTAAATTCAACCGTCCCATTCAACCGTGCCGTGTCAACTATAATAAAGGACAAGACACTGAGTCACCTATGGATATTAGTATGTGCAGATGATGAAAATACTACAGAATAATTTAGTAAATATATAGTATTCATTATTATATATTACATATAGTACATATTCTGAAATAAATTCTACTAACATACTACCCACTTTTTATGTGTATTATTTTAAATTTTTTGTATGAAATTCGACTTACGACCATTTCGACTTACGTCCTAAATGGCGGAACAGAACCCCGTCGTAAGTCGAGAAGTGACTGTATATATAAACAAATTCTACATTTATGAAGACATATTTTCATAAATGTAGAATTTGTTTTACTTCCGTGAATATTTCACGGGCTGCAACTAGTGATACATAGTAGAGCTTAAATTATCGCAGATTCTTATTTCTTGTGCACTCTTACATAACATTACAACGTCTCTCTTTTACATACCATCACACCGTCTCTCTTTTACATACCATTACACCGTCTGTCTTTTACATACCATCACACCGTTTCTCTGTTCGGGTAGGTAGAGAGTAAAGAGTGCCCAACTTTCGTATTTTTCGTCTCTTCTGTTTTTTTGTATTTCCTTGTTTCAAAATGTCATATCTACACTTGTTCCAACCGTACTCTACTTGGTCTTCCTCTACTACGCATTCCATTCAAGTTTGTACTGTATATTTGTTTTGTTAGACATTATTTATTCTTTGCGTTCCACGTTCACAAAATCGTCTTATAGTTGTCTTTTAGATCTTATTCAATACATCACCCTCTATTTTAATAGATAAAATAGAGATATACGGGGGAATATACGGGGGTGTGGGCTGAAAGGCCCCCTTTGTCCTTGCGGTTGGGCTCGCCCTTCATTAGTGGGGTGTATCTCGGCCAGGGGAATGTTTGTGGGATGAACCTTTTAATGTCTTCTATCTGAAATGTGTTTTCTATAGTTTGTTTTGAGATGTATGTGCGATACTCGGGATGAGTTTATTATATATTCATATAACATATGTACACATTATCTTGCTGTCAAGGAACCTTTATTTGTTTGTTTGAATTAATCTGAGGTGGTATTAGTGGATTTGTTTATTTTTCTTTTTTTTCTCTTATTCTACATGTGCAAGGGTGTTGGCTTAAAAACATCTGGTGTCTCCGTAGCCGGGCTCACCCTATATTGGTGGGGTATATCTTGGTCGAGGGGATATTATTAGATGAGCCCAGACCTTTTGATAGCTTCTGTCTTTAATGTATTATCTGCAATTTATGTGTTTTTGAAGTGTTATTTAAATATATAACGTACATACTATGTTACTGTCAATAAACCTATATTTTTTATTTTTTTTATATTCTTGCATTGATTTTTTTATATCTATAATAATGCCGGATTCTCTGCGTGGTAGGCAGAGAGGTCGAATCTCTATATTTTACTCACCAAAAAATTGAGACGAGTCTCAAAATAATGTTTCTTTCTTATGGTACCGTTGGTGCTATACGAATTGGTGATTTGTATGTAAATATTGAAAAGGGTGGCTGAAAAAAAAGTTATGTTTCATCTAATAATCGAACATTCGAGTTTAGAGTCGTTAGAGTAATCATGAGACTCACGGTTCAGCATTGCAAATGTTGGTAACAATACCACACGTGATTAGATAAAAACACTCTCACACGTACTCGGCACGTGCAAATATTGTTACCTGATGTGCTCATTTGTCAAACTGGGACCCTATTATAATTTTGTTTGGGTACCACCAGGAATTGAACAAAAACTTCTAGATGAAAATTAAGCATCTTATCAATTTGGCTACAGAGTTCGTGACAGAATATAAAAGAGAAATAAGTGTCAAAGTGATTAAGTGTAGAAGTGATTTAAAGTAATAAAATAACATTAAATGGCCTCTTATATGCATTGTCTGGATAATTTAATGGTATCTTATATGCATTGTCCTAGATAATTAAATGGTCTCTTACATGCATTGTCCTGGATAATGAAATGGTCTCTTATATGCATTGTCCTGGATAATTAAATGGTATCTTAAATGCATCGTCCTGGATAATGAAATGGTCTCTTATATGCATTGTCCTAGATAATAAAATGATATCTAATATACATTGTCCTAGATAATTAAATGGTCTCTTATATGCATTGTCGGGATAATTTAATGGTATCCTATATGCATTGTCCTGGATAATTAAATGGTCTCTTATATGCATTGTCCTGGATAATTAAATGGTATCTTATATGCATTGTCCTGGATAATAAAATGGTCTCATATATGCATTGTCCTGGATAATGAAATGGTCTCTTATATGCATTGTCCTGGATAATTAAATGGTATCTTAAATGCATCGTCCTGGATAATGAAATGGTCTCTTATATGCATTGTTCTAGATAATAAAATGATATCTTATATGCATTGTCCTAGTTTATTAAATGGGCTCTTATATGCATTGTTCTGGATAATTAAATGGTATCTTATATGCATTGTCCTGGATAATTAAATGGTATCTTATATGCATTGTCCTGGATAATTAAATAGTATCTGATATGCGTTGTCCTGGATAATTAAATGGTATCATATATGCATTGTCTTGGATAATTAAATGGTATCATATATGCATTGTCCTGGATAATTAAATAGTATCTTATATGCATTATCCTGGATTATTAAATGGTATCTTATATGCGTTGTCCTGGATAATTAAATGGTATCATATATGCATTGTCCTGGATAATTAAATGGTATCATATATGCATTGTCCTGGATAATTAAATGGTATCTTATATGCATTGTCCCGGATAGTTAAATGATATGTTATATGCATTGTTCTGGTTAATTTAATGGTATCTTATATGCATTGTCCTGGATAATTAAATGGTCCCTAATATGCATTGTCCTGGATAATTAAATGGTATCTTATATGCATTGTCCTGGATAGTTAAATGGTCTCTTATATGCATTGTCTTGGATAGTTCAATGGTCTCTTATATGCATTGTCCTGAAAAAATTAAGTCAGGGTTATTTTGAGTTTATGACAGCTGTCCTTGAAGAGTCTTCTAAAAAAATTAAATTTATAGCTTTGTGAATAATTATAACCACGTCAAAGTCTGACTAAGATTTAGTCTTTAATTTTTTCAAGGTGATGAATATTCAATTTTAAGAAGTTTTAGAAAATAATTCAACATTTTAAAATTTAAATATAAGGAAATTAAAATTTTACTCGTTGATTGAATCGAAAATATATAATTGCATGTTTTCTCAAAATCGAATTAACGTTTTTTTAATTAAAATTATTTAAATTATTCTTTACCGAGGCCAATTTTAAAGTTCTTTTGGTTTAGGCTCATTATTATTGGGTAGAACGATTAATATAATTAATAAAGAAAAGTTTAAGTTTTTTTTAAACTAAGCTTTTTTTTAAATAAGCTTTTTTTATGTAAAATGCAAAATAAGTATATAAAAAACTTATTTTATATTTTTGTTTTCACCACACGTTTATTTTTGGGTTGACAACCGGTTTCGAAGACCACCGTCTTCATCGTCAGGTGAAGATAAACTAAATTACTAAACATACATTTCCTGTACAAGTGTAAATAGTATAATAAAGTAAACAAGAAATGTATGTTTAACAATTTAGTTTATCTTCACTTGGCCATGAAGACGGTGGTCTTCGAAACCTTTTGTAATCCTAAAAATAAACCTGTGGTGAACACAAAAATATAAAATAAGTTTTTATTTATTTATTTTTCATTTTACAGAAAACATGGCCCCACAAAGTGAAACTATAGTCTTTTAAAAAAGCCTTTTTTAATCTTAGTAAAGTAATAGTAATATTAATGGCTTCCATCTACAAGAAACGATGACGATGGTGTCAAGTATATTCATACAGCAAACACGTTTTTAGGAAGTCTTTGTGTATCCATTTTTATTATATGGTAAATTCTTTAAACCAAGTCAGTTTTTTTTTTGAAAGAAAGAGTTTATATTTAATACGTATAATCATGCAACGTCCCTTTTTATGTAAGACAGATCTCAAGATTTTGCTATCCGTACACACAGTTTTGGCCTGGTCAACATCCATACATCTCATCATACACGATTTTCTAGTTCTCATATTATTTAACATTACTTTAGTAAAAAAATGTCAACATATGTCCTTTCACTTTTTCCTCGATCGACTTCTTCCTCGCTTTCGCTTTGTTTCAAACAAATGCGTATTTATTTATAATTATTTGGCAACTTCATTTCCTGATGTAGCTGAACTGATTAAAGATCTCTGTCTTCATTTTACTTAAAACATCCGTTTCTAGCAGTTATCCTTTATCTTATCATTTGTTACCCTATCAATATTGTTATATCACATATTATATCCATAACACGCGTTTCTACCGCACTTATTCTGCTTTTATCACTCTTTCTACGCCCAAGCTTCGTTTCCATACATCAAGTTTGACACTAGCACTAATAAGTCAAAAAATACACAATAAAAAATATTCAATAGGTACGTACAGTATCCGACGGTAAATAATAAACATCGGGCTTAAGAAAGAGACTGTTGGCCATAATCGGCTTTGTAGAACGTTGTCTCTGTCATTCATAAACGTGTTCCGTTGCAATTTGTCAGTCGTTGTCAATCGACAGAGACGACGCTGTGGCGGTCGCACACTCGGTTAATGACCGACGATCCGACCTTTACATTCCTTGACAATTCAAAACAAACAAGTACAAAGTTCACACGCCAGTCATTCAACTCATTGCCGGGCGCATTCCATGCCAGAGCGAAAAGGCACCACATCTGTCGCGCCAGTTCCGTATTTGAATAATACCTACATACAACAATTAATCGTTTTGCGGATGCAGAAACAAGACGGCGGCATATTGCGAGCGCATTCCCGCACACATTCAAGAATTATATAAATACCTACGTCTACCAAATAAATCACTGTCTCTTTCCACATTGCGATCCAAAACGAGTTTTATTTATCTACAAATCATCATCATCTCTCCCTTAAGGACATAGCTCCTAAAACGTTTTACAAAGCCGAAGTTAGCCGATTATGGCCAACAGTCTCTTTCTTAAGCCTGATGTGTATAACATACCGCTGGGTACTGTAAAACCTTTTTAATTTGAAACTTTTACATACATACATATTATCGCACCATATCCCTAACGAGATTAGCAGAGAGAATATAACTACAAAATCATCTATCCAAGCACATCACTTTTGCCTCCTCCTCCACATTCATACGTTTTGTCCTGCATCTTTTATTAGTCAAACTTCTCACTTTATCTTCTTTTAAAATATGTCCCATTTGAAGAAGTCGTGTTTTCATCGGTCCACCTCTTCCACACACACACTTTTACGTCTTTTTAAACTATTTTTTATTTTTATAAAATGCCTGGTGTTGTTGTAATATAATGGTTGACATTTATTTAAAAAAATCCCAATATAACACGTAACATGAAACGTTTTGATTAAACCTTCAATAAATTAAACTGATTATTCACAAATTTTTCACGTAATTTCATATATAAAAAATATATTTCAGGATAACGCCACTGCTTTTCTTTGATTTTTTATTTTGTAAGAGCTAATTGAAACGTGCCGGTACAAGAATTTCATGAAAATAAGATATCGCACGTCTTCTAAGGAGCAATACAATTAATTGAAGCTCCTTCAGCGACAAAAGGAGAAGTCGAATTTGAACTTATTAAGTTTAAAGTCATTACGGTCTAGGAATAATTCGGATTATCTATATGTCCTCTAAACATTGAAGGAACCTTCAGAAACAGGATGAAGCTAAAGATAGGATTTACGTAATTGGAGGATATTATGAGCTCTCGCCGTTCCTTTAAGGATATTATTTGAGTCAAAATAAACACGAGGTTCTTAACTTTTGGAAGCTTTTGAAGATATGTTTTTTAAGAAGCCTTATTCATGAATTTCAAATGTAGTTATGACAAAATATGGTCTAACCAATCTATACTGTTTTAGGGAATCGGTCGTTAAAGGAAGAGATGATGATGGTTGTTGATAAATAAATAAAACACGTTAGATCGCAATGCGGAAAGAGAGAGTGTTTATTTTTATAGAAACGTAGGTATTTATATGTTTTTGGAATGTGCACGAGAGTGCGTACGCGATATGCTTCTGTCTCGCTTCTATGAATGCAGAAATGGTTTATTGTCGTATCTGGGTATTCATCTAAATACGAAACTGGTGAGATAGCCGTGGTGCGTTCTCTTTCTCTGGCGTGAGGTGCGAGAGCTCGGCCGGCGTCAATGGCCGGAATGTGACCTTTGGACTGTTTACTATAATTTATCGAGGAATCCGAAGGTCGTTTCATCGGTTATTGACCGTATGTATGCGACAATATCATGCGACGACCGTGGGTCCCCACACTGTGAAGAACCAAAATCCGTCCGGTTAAGTCTTATATATATAACAAAAACAATCAGAAAAAAACAAGTATCAAATCGTACAAAATAACATGTTACCGACCCCATACGGAGCCGTCCACAACCCGCACTGTACAAAAATACAAAGACAAAAGACAGTGAATTGAAAAACAAAATACAAATTGAAAGCAAAGCACAAAAGGTGAAATCAGACAGGTGCAAGATTACAAATCTTCATCCAAATGGGGAAAAATCACAAAAATAGATGAAATGAAAAAAACATATTTACACTTGATCGCAATACTTCACTCCATTGGATCAATTTCTTAGATGAAGATAAAATCGAGATCAAAGTTCTTCTCCTCTCTGAAGATACATCTTTCAGGCACAAATTTTAAAGATACAATGGAGACATCCCACTCAGGGTCTTGAAGGTTGATACATTTTACTTATTGTAGATTACTACTTAATTCCTTTGTCAAATTTTCTCATAAACTCGAGACATTATTACAAATATGAACTAGATACATTAACTTTTCCTTCCCTGTGTTGGGTATCTTCTACACGTTGCTTCTAATAACCATCAATATCTCTATAAATATAATAAAAACAAGGTTAAGATTTTAGGTATTCCTCCATAGTATATTTACGCATTGATTTAAAAAATAATATTAATAATAATCAGAATTTATCGACTACATCGAGGTGTTTTGTAAAGATCGAAAACAAATTCGCATTTAAACGCTGCGAGTGCCTCGTATTGACGATAGGTGAATAGTATGCGGGAAGCGCGACACTATATTCGCATCTCACTCTTGCATAAAAGACTGAATTGCGAGGAGCTGAATTGTCTCAACGTCGCAAGCAAAGGCGTAAGCACCGAGGTATGCGACTGACGTTCCGCGCCACTAGTAGCTTCTAGGCTTGCAAATAGATTAGACGTACGCCCGTTCCGTGAGCGTTTTTTAATGTTTTCAGATGGTTTTTTAATGTTTTCAGCAAATAAATCTCAATTATTATAATTTTTAACTTCAATTATAATTAATTAAGGGGATTATCTATGAATGTTCTTATTTTTCCGATTTAAAATCGCAAACTTTTTATTGCGTACTCACTACCCAACACCGGAGCACGCGTTTTATTTTTAAAACCGTAAGGGAAGGGTTAATACCATGCGAGTCAACTCTTGGCGTACTGCCTCAATTCAATGAAATTAGCAGCCAACCCCACAATCTCTACCAAACATTTGAAAGATGACAATTTCACAAATCAGGCAATACATATCCGATTCAATACGACTAAATGTAGTTGAAAATCATTTTCCCTTATCAGTCACACAGTAGGAAACACAAAAAGGTTCGTTTCAAATTTTCAATTGAACAATTCGGTCAAATTTCATTGTACAACTCATTCGTACCAAAGACGCTCGCGTTGTAATACGAGTACATATAACGTACTTCAACAAGTATTTTCACAGTGAGTGCTGTATCACGGTTGAACGAATCTCGTTGAATCCGCTCGACTGTGAAATAACCGCAAAAGGTGTTATTCTAGCGGATTGGCGCTATTTTCCAAGATTCTTTTATTGGATTTTTACCTGTGCAAATACTTACGGGAGCCTTTTGTACCGTTCAAACTGGGGAGAATGAAAACACGTTTTTTTTTTGCATTTTTAAGCGGTTTTTTTTTTTAAAAGAAGTATTGTGATTTGTACACTTTTTTGTTATATTTTTATTTTAGATGAATTATTCTTTGAGGTTTTGTAATCACATACTCATATTTAATTTAATTAAAGTATGACGTATTCATTACTTAACATCTCGTCATATTAAAATCTACTTTATATAAATAAAATAAAGCTTTAATTTGATATAATATATATTTTTTCCACATAAAACATTTAAAATTTACATAGCTTTAACCTGTTCACCGCGTTAAAAATCAAATTCCACGAATCCTGTGCGCGGCACAATTTCAGCGTTTTTTAATTTCTAAGTTTAAACACATATTTTGTTTAGAACCACTGATATTTGATTACAACACCAAGTAAACATGACACTTAAGTAATTTTCTGATAATAAATAATAGTCATTACTCTTAAGGAGACTTATTAAATAAAGGAGATAAACTTACGTAAAATAAACAAAGGAATGCTACGATCAAAACAATGCTTCATGACACTCACCCAATCAAATGCATATAGCACTAGTAATGTTTATTTACGTAAGAGAGACTAAGTAATGTTTATTTACGTAAGAGAGACTCATCGCAGGACTCGATCCGCGAGACAGGTCGTTAATGCTGGAAATATTGAGAAACCAAAAAAATTCGGCGCTCTGTTTATTCAACAATATCTCATAAATTAATATATTATTTGACAAGGTTTTCAGAGATGTCGCTAGAATAAAGATTATTTTAAATTTTAGTTCAATTTTTATTCCGGTTTTGTGTCATTTTTTTTAAGTATTTGTGATTTGAAACTTGGATTGTCGTCAGATCACAGGCGTTTGTGCTCCCCGCGGGGAACAGGTTAAGCATGAGGACCTTTTTCTTCTTCTTCTTAGTGTCATGTCAGGTCCCGCCAACGTTGACTATTACCCAAGAGTAGGCATCTTTGTCCCCGGCAGCCTGAAAAAGATCCACAACGCTTCTTATACCAGTTCAATCACGTATATTGCGGAGCCAGGAGATTTGTCTCCTGCCAACACCTCTTTGACCGTCTGTTTGCCTTGAATGATCAGGTGCAGTAATTTGTACTTTGCTCCTCTAAGTACTTGACCCAATAGGCCACCATTCGGATTTTAATATTAGTCAGCAACTCTGTATCAGCTTTGGCTGTTTGAAGAACCCTTGTGTTGCTGACCATATCCGTCCAGGGTATCCGTAGCATTCTCCGGTGTATCCACATTTCAAATGCTTTCAGTTGGTTCATACTACTTACTTTGAGGGTCCATGATTCCACTCCATGCAATAACACTGACCAAACGTAGCATTTGACTAACCGTTGTTGAAGTTTCAAGTTTAGATTATCATCGCAGAATACGCTCGAGGACCTGCGTGAACTAATTAGTAAGGCATGGACCTCTGTGGCTTAGTTGCGAATTCGATTCTCACTGGGTCCCAGATTTCGAAAAAAAAAAGTGTTCAGTTTAGTTTTCACTTAAGGTCTCATAAATACCTTTCTGATTGATTGGAGACAATTAAATATGGTAATAGCCCCACAGGGTTATACTCATACTATGTCCAAAGAAAATGTCACATTATTCACTCGGGCGCTGCTATCGTTGCCCGATATAATTTGTTTACTAATAGCGGATTCGAGTTCCGAGCTAGAGCGCCGTTAAGAAGTTTGCTCTTCAAACGGCGCTAAATTAAATTACTTTTTTTATCTTCTTTGATGGAAAGATATATGTGGAGTAAAAATATATAGCCACGTAAAAAAATGTTATAGAGCATTACTTCGACATTGCTTCGAGAGCATTACGTGAGAAATAGACGTTAAATTCATAATAGACGCTTGATTCATAATAGATTCACACTGTCACTATTGTTTAATATCGTTAACTGTTCCACCACCCCCTCTTATCTCGCCGAGAATATTCAGCGTATTTCCGATCATGAACTGGCGCTACGTTCAAGTGGAAATTGTTTATTTGCTTTCTCAGTTCCCTGTTCTTCATTTTTCACGTTTTTGATTATTCTTATTATAAACATTCCATTATTACAAATCAGCTTTCATTGCTAATAATGTAATATGATTGAAATGGAATCATCAAATATTAAACTTCATAATTTTGATTATTCTTATTATAAACATTATATTATTACCAATCAGCTTTCATTGCTAATAATGAAATCTGATTGAAATGAAATCTTAAAATGCTTAATAATTTTGATTACTCTTATAAATATTCCATTATTGGCAATCAGCTTTCATTGTTAATAATGAAATATAAATGAAATGGAATCATCAAATTATTATACTTAATAATTTTGATTATTCTTATTATAAACATTTCATTGTTACCAATCAGCTTTCATTGCTAATAATGAAATATGATTGAAATGGAATCATCAAAATAAAATACTTAATAATTTTGATTATTCTTATTATAAACATTTCATTGTTACCAATCAGCTTTCAATGCTAATAATGAAATATGATTGAAATGGAACCATCAAAATATTATACTTAATAATTTTTATTATTCTTATTATAAACATGCCATTATTGCCAATTATCTTTCATTGCTTATAATGAAACATAATTGAAATGGAATCATAAAAATATTATACTTAATAATTTTGATTATTCTTATTATAAGCATTCCATTATTGGTAATAATGGAATCTTATTATAAGCATTCCATTTTTATTACTTTTATTATAAACATTCCATTATTACCAACCAGCATTGATTGCAAATAATGAAATACCTTATGATAGAAATGGAATCTTAAAAGTATTATACTTAATAATTTTGATTATTCTTATTATAAACGTTCCATTATTACCAATCAGCTTTGATTGCTTATAATAAAACGTATTGAAATGGAATCTTAAAAACATTATGCTTAATAATTTTGATTATTCTTATTATAAGCATTCCATTATTGGTAATTAGCTTTGATTGCTAATAGTGAAATATGATAGAAATGAAATCTTAAAAATATTATACTTAATTATTTTGATTATTTTTATTAAAAACATTCCATTATTACTAATGAGCTTCCAAAATTCAATTGTTACTAATGAGTTTCCAATTTTTATTGAAAACATTCCATTGTTACCAATTGCTAATAGTAAAATATGATAGAAATGGAATCTTAAAAATGTTATGTTTAATACATCAACAGTCAAACAAATCCATAAGAGAAGAAACTACAACTTATGGATAAGAACCAACTTGTGCTTAGAGGAAAAAATAATGATCAACACATTACGCAAAATGTCTCTCCTTGATTAAACGATGAATAAAAATAATGATCAACACATTACGCAAAATGTCTCTCCTTGATTAGACGATGAATAAAAATAATGATCAACACATTACGCAAAATGTCTCTCCTTGATTAGACGATGAATAAAAATAATGATCAACAGATTACGCAAAATGTCTCTCCTTGATTAGACGATGAATAAAAATAATGATCAACACATTACGCAAAATGTCTCTCCTTGATTAGACGATGAATAAATAATGATCAACACAACGTAAAATGCCTCTCCTTGATTAGACGATGAATAAATAATGATCAACACAACGTAAAATGTCTCTCCTTGATTAGACGATGAATAAAAATGGAATTTCTGCAAACGGGAACAAAAGTCCCCCTTACACAAGGGTTACTGGGCATAGCAAATAGATACAATGAAATATTCTAAGAAAACTGGGGAAAAAGAAGAATTTAACATTGAAACACAACATTTTTTCCTTCGAACATTTCATGCTAATCCAAAGCCACGCTCGAGTGCTTCCCTTTCAAAAATTTGCTAAACTGTTAATATTGTACGCTTTTCCGCCGAGATGCATTCATCATCTCGGGTTACTGGAATGAAAATATTAATCTCTTCAAGTTAAATAATTTTTAAACTAGGATTTCGTATAAGAAATGATTTAAAGAAATATTTTATAACTGATAAACCCATCTCACTAAGCAAGTGTTTCCTACCTTTTTGCGAATGTATAATTTAATTATTATGAATTATTTCTCCGGTTCAGCGCACCAACGAACCTTCAGACCAGCCGCCGCTGACTGGTGTATCTTGTAGTCCATGAGCTCTTTTTAGCTCTTCATCAGTCCCTTTTATATATATTAGTCTGTTTTGGACTAGATTCCATACTCTTTCTATTACTTGGATAATTTACAAAGTTTAAATAGTGGTTCTCAAAATGCAAACACGGCTAGCATACAGGGGTACCGTCGAATAATCAAATAATTTCACTGAAAAGAGACTTAGGTGGTTTTTTTAAATAAAATTAACGTGGAACAGGAAAATGAGGGTTTTTTTATTGTTCAGTTTTATTCCAAGATTTAAGAAATTGTGCGGGAAATAACAGACCCACATGTCCTACTGATTATGATACATTTACTAAATTATATGATTATTCAAAATATCTAATAAAACCCCAACTTTTTTTATGAATATTTAAACCGTGTTTCGTTTGTTTTTGAACCCATCTAACTTAACCACATCTACATAAATATAATTGTTATGTATTAGGTATTAACATAAGTTGTGTCCGTTTTTTTTCCAAATTAAAAATAAGCACCAAAAGTAAAACAAAATGGTAAAGGTTATACGTCGTTCGAAAGAAAATTTTCTGTTTTACAAGATATTGTGTTTGCTTTTACGTTACATACATTATTTTATTTGATTACAAGCCTTCAAAATAGAATGTCAAGTAGACGAAAGTGAGCATTTTCGACACCTCCTTCTGTTCGCGTTCAATCGAGGGAATAAAGCTGCTCGCGATATTTGCGAAGTGTACGGTGAAGATGCTATGAATGAAATGATAGTTCGTCGATGGTTTTTTCGACCTGAAAAAAAATGGAGCGTTCCGGACGACCAGTGGACTTCGATGAGGACCGCTTAAACCATATTATTCATGAAGATTCCCTTCAAACCACCATAGAATTGGCTGAGCAGATGA
Source organism: Odontocerum albicorne (assembly GCA_949825065.1). Classification (NCBI taxonomy): domain Eukaryota; kingdom Metazoa; phylum Arthropoda; class Insecta; order Trichoptera; family Odontoceridae; genus Odontocerum; species Odontocerum albicorne. The sequence continues at coordinate 2,043,570 of OX463860.1, read as the reverse complement.
ATTGTAGTCACATGACTGTATACCACCATTTTAAATCAACGGGGAAAATCCAGAAGTTTGGCGCTTGGGTTCCACATGTTTTGAGTGAAAATAACAAAAATCAACGTTCGACAATTGATTTTTGTAAATATCGCGAGCATTGAATGAACGATTGAACGTGAACAGAAGGAGGTGTTGAAAATGCTCACTTTCGTCTACTTGACATTCCATTTTGAAGGCTTGTAATCAAATAAAATAATATATGTAACGTAAAAGCAAACACAATATCTTGTAGAGCAGAAAATTTTCTTTCGAATGACGTATAACCGTTACAATTGTTTTGTTTGTTTTGCTTTTGGTGCTCATCTTTAAATTTGAAAAAAAAACGGACACAACTTATGTTAACACCTAATAAAATTAGTGCAAGAAATTTAAACAAAGGGCTGAAACAGAAAGGCGACATTTCTACGCGATGATCATTTGTACACTGAGTCATTCAGTGCGTGCAGTCATTAAATTCGATAACAATACCTTTAGTTCAGCTCTATTCTAAACGTTCAAAAAATTATGTCACGCGGTTATTAAGTTCTTACAAAAGATAGCAAACTCTAAAAGAAATTAAACGACGTCAACATTTAAACGTCGTTTAATGTGTACAGATTTTTTCATTATTTTGAAACAAACTTGATAAACACGCGATATTAAATTTGAATATTATAGAAAATAACACAATAACACGTCTCCTATTGACTCTATAAAATCGTTTCATTATAGAAATCTGTTCATACACGATCTAAAATCATTATAATTTAAACCGGAGACTTTTTAACCTTAGTGATATATTGCATATTATGGAAAACAGTACCAATCTTGATGTTTTAGTTGGTTATCCTGACATTGGATATTTACCGAAAGGGTATGGGTAAGCAGACAAATAGCTGAATTTCCTAAGAACCAACGTGGTATTTGTCCATATTGGTTCAGACCGGAAACCTTTGGTCCTTAGTAGTAATTAATATTAAAACCAAAATGTATAGCTCACTTCTTGAGACCAAAGTATTTTCAATGACTTTCTTACTCTAAAATCGAACCCACTATCGTTGGCAGATTTATGATAGTACATAGAAAATTTAAAAAAAGTTAAGAGTAAAGGTAGAGATGTGGTAATTGTGGTCATAAGAATGTATTGTATTACACTTTCGTTATATACAGTACAACCTGGCGGGCGTATTGCTATGTGACAATATCTTCCAGTCAACAAGAACTATAATATCCTTAACTGTCCCGCCCCCCCTCCCCCTCTTATCTCAGGGAAAATTTTTAACGTCTTTCCAATCATGGATTAACGCTACGCTCAAACAGAGATTGTCTATTGGCCTTTCCAGTTCACCGCTCTTCTTTTTTTACGTCGTCGTCCTTATCTGTCCATGCAGTGAGACTGTGAAATCAGTTCCACACCAATATAAGACTAGCTCCGTCTTTGGCATGCTTTAAGAAGCAACTGAAAAAACTCTTAATTTCTAGTCAGTAAAATAACGTGTTTCATTCGTGATTTTTCTTTTACTTTCCTCTCCACCATCCCTTCCTTTCCTTTTGATTGATGATATCTCACTTTATATGAAAAGGAATGTTCGGGTGATTGTCCTTCTTTGTGGGGTTCGCGTGCATGTGCTCACGTATGTGTTTATGGACTTTTGTCTGGTTGATTGTAAGAGATTGCCGCCTGGCAATAAGCCTGCCAGATTGTATTTGCAATAAAAGTGTTAAATAAATTAATTAAAATAAATAAAAGATGTTAAACATATCTGAAATTGAAACCAGACAGTTATCATTTTTAAAAAATCTGAGTTACAACGCGAATGGAACCCGCAACCTCCGGGCTGGGAGATAAGCTGTTTACCAACTAGGCCACGGAGGTCGTCATACTTATGATGATTTATGCTAGAACTATTCAAAACGTGAATAATTTTCAATCTAGTTCTAGACTAGTATCTTCGCATTTCAACGGGGTTAATATATTTCAACAATTCATGACCCATATCAGTATTCCGGAGTGAAGTCAGTTGAACACGTCCGTCAGTACGTCTTAGAGATAAATTAATGAACTAATTATTTCAGTCCGATGCTCCCTGATGAAGGTTACTCGGAAAGTATGGAAATTTCTGTCTCATTAGTGTTCATTAAGGCTCATTGAATATTTATCCTCTGCTCCATAACACTTGATAAGTCCTTTTGATCAAGTAATCCACCCCTTCTAAGTGTATCGCGGGATAGTTGGATAAAACTTTTCAATGTCTTCTCTGTATTTCTGGACCATTGATCCAGAATCCTGATTACTTGGATCAATTTTTGTTTTTGTTATAAAAATCAAATTGTTCGTGTAAAAAGAGTCCTGTTGTCGTCTTTGTTACATCAAATGATTCCGAAATGGAAATCAGTGTGAATTCAGGCTGTATCAAAATATAAGGCTTTTAAATGTTATACAGTGGTACCTCGGGTTACGAACTTAATTTGTTCCTTGATTCTGTTCGCGAGCCAAAATGTTCGCAAACCGAAATTCATTTTCTTGGGAGCCATAATGAGGGTTAATTTAATGAAAAATATATTTTATATATCATCATCATCATCATTGTCAACCAGGATCGATCCACTGCTAGATGAAGGTCTCCCCAAGTTGACTCCAAATAGTTCGGTTTTTTGCTCGATGATGCCATGTGATCCAGCGTACCTTCGGTCTTTTTCTGGGCCTCTTTATGCCTCTTGGGTACCATTGGATTTTTTCGGATGTCCATCGGGAATCTGACATTCTGGCTACGTGTCCGGCCCATTGCCACTTCATTCTTTTGCACACCTTTATAACGTCTTCTATCTTTGTTATATTGCGAATCCAGGTGTTTTGTTTACGTTTTTCATTTAGTATATCCAAACATGCATCTCTCCATGCCCCTTTGTGCAGTCTGGAGCTTTTGTGTGTTCTTTACTGTGAGCGTCCATGTCTCGCAGCCATACGTAAGTACTGGAAGAATGCACTGGTTGTAGACCCTTCGCTTCAAGGATATTGGGAGATTACTTTTGAAGATGTTGTTCAAACGTCCAAATGAGCTCCACGCTAGTTTTTTCCTTCGTGCTATTTTCTCCGATATGCCACCTACAAAGGAAATAAGTTGGCCTAGATACAAATATTCCTGGACAAGTTCTAGTGGCTTTCCATCTACGTTTATTGGTTTTGGGGTAGCAAAGCCGTTCATCATATATTTGGTTTTTGAAATATTCATTTTCAATCCAGCTCCTTTGCTGACCTCTGCCAATTCTTGCAGTTGGTGCTGAAGATCATTCGGGTCTTGTGAGAGTATAACGATATCGTCTGCAAATCTCAAATGGCTCAGGTATTTTCCATCAATCACCAGGCCTTTTTTTTTTCATTCTAGTTTTTTAAATATGTATTCAAGTGTAGCTGTGAATAATTTTGGGGAAATAGTGTCTCCTTGACAAACTCTCTTACTGATTCGGAAGGTTTTCGAGGATTATGCGATGATATTTTATATATACCTACTGTATATTATATACATAAAAAGCAACAAAAAATTGTATGAAGAACAACGAACGCAACGACAAACAATGTTCACAACGCGCGCACCTGAGAACAACTAATGCGTAATTGCGTAATGCGCCGTTACAACTAATTCGTGAGCCGAGGCATTGTACGCAGGTCGAGTCAACATTTGTTCGGAAATTGTGTTCGTAAGCCGATTTGTTCGTGCTTAAAGGCGTTCGTGACCCGAGATTTGACTGTATTTGGATTGTTTGCAGCTTACTTTGACTAATCATTCAATACATACATACTGTCACGTTATTTCCCTGTAAGGGTAGGCAGAGAAAAGAGGGCTCCATAATTTCATAACTTGACACACTTACACCCTTAGCCTCTGCCACATTCACACACCTTCTCATATGATTTCTCTGACTTTCTACTTTTCCTTCTTTCAGAATATCTTTAACTTGATCAAACCATTCTTTCCTCGGTCTTCCTCTCATATGCCTTCCATTCAAATCATTCACATCTTTCTTCATTAATTCGTTCTACATATCCAAACCATCTCAACGTACTTATTTATTCATCTTACTTAACATCTCAAGCTTAAGTTCACATTCATTCCATATCACTTCATTCCGTATTCCGTCATACATTGTCACTTCATGTATTCTTACCAACGCACGCATTTACAAAGCACTTACTCGTCTCCTTTCAGTATTTTTCTACGTCCACGTTTCACTTCCATGCATATAAGTTATCACCAAGATACTGTTGCCGACTATCATCTTAGTAAATTTTGATTCAGTCCGGTTCAAGAATATTATATATGTTTCATTTCCCCAACGTTCCACGCCGTTCGATATCCCTCTTATTCCATCATCTTATAATGACGTAATGATGAAATTTTATAATAATAAAATAACAATTTATATAGCGCTGTGGCGACCGTATGCGCGGTCACTGAACCCACGAGACGAACTTTGCCCACCTTAACAATGCGAGACAAACAATGCCAAAGTCCACGCGGTCGGTCATTCAACTCACTAACAGTGAAGACCGCACTCCATGAGGAAAGGAGAGGGCAACACATCTTTCGCGCTGTCTCTCAAAACAAAAGGATACCTACGCGCGACAATAAACATATTGTAAGCGCAAAGACAAGACAGCGATATATCTCGTGCGCGTTCCCGCACACGTTCAAAAACATTATAAATACCGACGTTTGTCAATAAAATTCCTCTTTACATATTCCGATTTCGGCAAGTTTTTATTTATCAACAATCATCCTCATCCTCTCTCCTTTAAAGAACAGACGTTCCTAAAGCGCCGTTTAGAGAGAAAACTCTCCTCAAGGGCGCTCCAACTCAGGATTCTAGCCGACTCATAAATTTAAATGAGACCACAAAAATAATTGTATTTTAGTGCTTCCTAAAGGTGCACTTCTTCTTCTTCCCAGTGTCATGTCAGGTCCCCCTAACGTTCACTATCACCTGAGAGTAGTCATCTTTGTCCCCGGCAGCCCAAAAAAGATCCTCAACGCTCCTTATACCAGCCAATTACGTATATCACGGAGCCAGGAGATTTGTCTCCTGCCAACACCTTTTCGACCCTCTTTTTTGCCTTGGATGATCAGGTGCAGTAATTTGTACTTTTCTCCTCTAAGTACATGACCCAATAGGCCACCATTCGGATTTTAATAGTAGTCAGCAGCTCTCTATCAACTTTGGCTCTTTAAAGAACCCTTGTGTTGCTGACCATATCCGTCCAGGGTATCCGTACCATTCTCCGGTGTATCCACATTTCGAATGCTTCCAGTCGGTTCATACTACCAACTTTGAGAGTCTATAATTCCACTTCATGTAATAACACTGACCAAACGTAGCATTTGAGTAACCGTTGTCAAAATTTCAAGTTTACATTATCATCGCAGTATACGCTTCTCATTAAAGCTGCACACGCGACCCATATGTTCAAAATCGTTATTATCAATATAATTTTTTCATTTAATGCGTAAATGTATTACGAAGGAATACCTAAAATCTGAACCCAGTATTTGTTATATTTATAGATATATTAAAGTTTTTAGAAGCAATGTGTACTAGTTACACAAGGGTTAATAAACAAATTTTATGTTCTAAACCATTCTTATTTTAATGAACAAATTTATTAGCCAAAACCATTTTTTATCCGGTATTTGAGATCTTTAGACATAATATATGTAATATGAATAAGAAGATAACTGCAAATACTGAAAAGTCTGTATTTTATTACACGCAATTTCAACAAAATTTGACTTCTTAATATTGGCGTCTTCGGTTATCTCAGAATTTATCTCTATACGTTAAACGAAATCCATTTTCCTCCACTCGCTTGAATTCAAAATAAGAGCTCAGTTAGTAACTTGTCTCTAAACTTTTCAGTTACTCGACCAGTGCAGATAAAAGGAAATGCGCCACCCTTCATCATTATAATAACATATATTTTTATTAAAATTTAAGCTACATTAAATGCTATATTAAATTTAAAAAAGTAGGTAAGTGAACAGAGAGACAAGAATACCTGTTTGAGAAGTTGTACAAATGTAGAGTAAAAATTTTTTTTCGTAAAAATAAAGTTTGGTGTTTATGCCAAATGCCATCTGATTTTGTGTATTATTATTTTATTAGGTTGTATGACGCTTTAGTTTTATACCATTTGACTTGGATAATTTACCCTGTGGCCATTTCTTACAACCAACTAGAAATATAATAAAGAAGTCTTGAGGGAAAAAATTAAAATTTTCTTACTAAAAAAATGGGTATTGACGGGAATCGAACTTGACAGCCTTGAAATCGGTAGAGGTATACCGTTACAAAAAGGAGACTAAACAGTGTTTGATAAAAACATTGCATATACATTTCGCATTGACGGGAATCGAACTTGACAGCCTTGAAATCGGTAGAGGTATACCGTTACAAAAAGGAGACTAAACAGTGTTTGATAAAAACAAATTGCATATTCATTTCGCATTGACGGGAATCGAACTTGACAGCCTTGAAATCGGTAGAGGTATACCGTTACAAAAAGGAGACTAAACAGTGTTTGATAAAAACAAATTGCATATTCATTTCGCATTGACGGGAATCGAACTTGACAGCCTTGAAATCGTTAGAGGTATACCGTTACAAAAAGGAGACTAAACAGTGTTTGATAAAAACAAATTGCATTTACATTTCGCATTGAACGAAGTTAATTTAAAAATGTTTGTGATCAATTCTCAATTCAAGTATCGTACGAAATGGGTGGGAAGATGTATTGATGTGGAAGAGGTGAAATGTTGGTACTCTTTCTATATGCTTACCCTAGCACAGAAACAGCGTAATAGCATGTATGTATGTAATATACGAGTATGTCAACAAGCTAGAAAAAAAAAAAGATCTTGGGACTCTTTTCTTTGGATGCCATTGGGAATCGAACATGCATGCGTTCTACCGGCCAAGTCTCTAATTTTTATTTATTTATTTATTTAACACTTTTATTGCAAATACAATCTGGCGGGTTTATTGCCAGGCGACAATATCTTCAACCAACTAGACGAAAAGTAAATAAAAAAAAGTTACGTGGTCGCATAAATTATTCAAATGACTATCCATCCCCACGAAATCCATGAACATATACGTGAGCACATGCCCACGAATCCCACAAATACGGGCAATTTTCCAAACATTATTTTTCATATAAAGTGAGATATCATCAAATAAAAGGAAAGGATGGATGGTGGAGAGGAAAGGAAAACAAAAATCAGGAATGAAACACGTTATTTTAGCGACTAAAAATTAAGAGTTGTTTCAGTCGCTTCTTAAAGCGTGCCAAAGACGGAGCGAGTCTTATATTGGTTTGTAACCAATTCCAGAGTCTCACTGCATGGACAGAAAAAAAGAGGAGCGGTGAACTGAAAATCTCTATGTATGTGCATCATATACCAGAAGAGCTACAAAAGTTTCATTGCATGATAGCTTGCATACGCTTCATAAGTTTTCTGCGATTATCTTACCAAATATGTTTTTATGTATGTAGGCAGGTAGTGGTCTCAACCATTTATTTCTATCCTTACACATTGATTTTATAAATTTATTTTATAATATTTTTAATCTTTCAATAATGGTGGGTTGGAATCTTGAGTTATAGTAATTTATGATAGTTTGCTTTTTAAACGGCGCTAAATAAATTATTTTATTATTATTTTCGTTGGTTTCTTTTCAATTTTAAGCTTTTGCACTCTTCATTGTACAACTATGCGCCGGATCTGGATTCCTCGCTACACTGAATATTGTAATTAGAATAACGCGTGATGCCAGTAGAAATTTTGCGTTTCCAAAATTATATAAAACAAAGACTTATTATTCAATTAAAATCGTAAATAATTTTCTTAATTGATGAAGTTCCACCCGATGTATTGTGTAAACAGAAAGGAGAGAGGATGCCGTGAAGGAAGCGAGTGACGACAACGGTTAATAAGATATTTCACAAGGACTCGAAGTTTTCTCTACGCTTCGTAGAAAGAGGCTTTAGGGAAATAATTTAATTTTATAATTAAAAGAACTAGTAGACAAATAAATAGAGTACGAAACACAGAAATCCGAAGGATGTGTGAAGTTGAAGATATTGTCAGATGGGGACGACAGAGAAGAAGATTCTGGAAAGAATATGTATGGTGGAACCAATATCCGTAAGAATGGCCAGGGACAGTATCCCCCAAGCAAGCAGACATCCAGGACGACCTACCAAAAGATGGAATGACAGCTGGTAGTCGACGTCACAAAAGGAAAACGATGATGCAGGACCATAACAGGCCAACAGGCCTAAAAAAAGAGGAAGAAGTAGACAAATCCGCGTGTCCTAACTGGTAAAACGTTTGTCTCAATACTCGGTGGTTGCGGATTCGATTGTCATTGAAACTTCGATTTTTTTCAAAAAATATTCTAGTTTTGTTTTCACTCGAAGCCTCATTAATATATTTCTGATTGTTTGGTAGTTATTACAATAAACCCGTCAGGTTGTATTATATGTAACAAAAGTGCAATACAATCATCCAGCCTGAGGTTGTAGGGTAGTTTCTAAAAAATAATTCTTGTCAAGTTTTCAGTGACGACATTAATGGTGTAATTTGTAAGGCGCTTAGCTTCACCTGAAGATTTCGGGTTCAATGCCCAAAGTTCTCCAAAAAATAGTCTCATTCTTGAAAAAGACCTCGTTTTTTAACTATTCTGGTACGTGCTAACTTTTTGTGAGATTATTTTTACGTGCGGGATAGTATTATCAACATATGGCATGATGAATCGCAAGTTACGTGCGTATTCTGGTTGACCCGAAGACTTGTAGTTGACTCTAAGACTTGATTAGTGAGGCCAATGATAATATAGTCTCGAGGCTTTGCTTTTTAATGTGTCCCAATCCCATTTCGGATATGTTCAAGCTAACTGTACGAACTAAAAACGTATTGTTTTTACTTAAAACTTTGTTTAATACTTTTCTGGTGAGCTGGAAGAAATTATCACATGACAGAAAACTGTCAAGTTGCACTGTATACAACAAAAGTGTTAAACATTACGATACAAAATCATTCTTGGCATACTTTACGAGAACAGAGAAGTATTTTATCAGGTCTAGTGCAGTTAAATATATTTTTTTTCTGTTACTTTCAAACAGCAAGTAACCAAAAGCAGAAGCGACGTTTCGTCGTTATTTGCCCCACCAATATCTCATACATTACAACCCTTGTTAATGAGGAACAAAGCAGATGATGATATGCTATTCAAAATCTTAACTTCATCAGAAAATGATGATTAGAAATATTAAGGGAAGCGATTCATTAATTTATTCGTGTGATCCTTCTAAGCTTATCCGAATTGATAATTCACACATATTTTAAGAGCGTAGCCGTAAAACTACATTGTCTTAGACCGCATTAATTGAACTTTCAGATTTAACACCTCTGAAACAAGTACAGAAATCCATGTTTGTAATCGTACGTGTTAGAAATACTACATCCCGTGAAGAAACAACACTCACACACGTCTAGCGCTTATTGTTACCAGATAAACTCTTTTATCAAACTGGGATTCTTTTTATGTGTACCATCTGTCATCGAACCCAAAACTCCCGGGTGTAAGACAAATGTCTTATTAACTTAACTATGGAGATCGTCAAACCCCCATTAGGTAAAGGTGTCAAAAAGAGAGAAAATTCAAAAATCTTTAGAATGAGAGTGTATCATATACATGACATGATTTTTTTCGTGACAGAGTACTGCGACACCAAGTGGAGAAGAAATACAGAATAGAAAGATAGATGGTAGTGAATCATATAGGTAGCTAAGACTGATCTAGAAATGTAAGGCAGGTAATATAAATAAATAATCAGAAGAAGACAATAGTTAAAATGGCAAAACTGAAAGATAATTTTTCAGTATGTTTTGATGACTTACTTACAGTTTCTTTTAAAGAGGAATCAAAGATAACCAATTAACGTTTTTTTTAATTCTTCAACGTGCAAATATTGGCAATTTGGTACAATAGAGAGTCTCCCTGTCTTACGTCTCTATTTTATTTATTTACAATGAAATCGTTTCCGAGAAACACGACAATAAATTAAAATTCAGACAAACTCAAATGATACAAGAAATTTTAATTTATTTTTATCAAACCCTGTTTATTCCACTTTTTTTATACAAAAACACTGTTTATTCCATTCACTGTTATTCCATCAAACACTATTTATTCCACTTTTTTATACAAGAATTGATACAAGAAACATGTCAAAGAAACCCCTTATTGAAGAAGTGTCTAAATGTTTTATTCTAGTTTTTCCAAGAACCATTTTGTTTGTTTTCGAAAAACCAATTTTGAAAATGTATTCATTAATTCCAAAGGCTTCAAAAATACTTTTATTTAAGAGACTGTGATCTCCTTTTATCAAATTTTTTTAAAATTCGAAAACATGGGATACCTTCAAATAGACGAAGGAAATTTTAAATTGAGTTTTCGTATCGATTATCCTTTTATTATAAAAACAATGGGTTTTTGTTAAAAGTGGTGGTCATTTTGAATTTAAAACAATCACTTCTCAAACAATGAAACTCCATAAACGAGATAAAATGTTATTTTATCAGATAACATTTCCCCCTTTTCTCCGAGCGCATCAGTAATGTTGATTCGATTTGAATTTTCTACAGTCGTTTTCAATTCAAATTAAATTTCATTATTTATTTATTAAACACTTTTATTGCAAATACAATAGAATCTGGCGGGATTATTGCCAGGCGGCAATCTCTTCCAACCAACCAGACAAAAGTAAATTAAGCAAGTTACGTGGTCGCATAAATCATTCAAATGACAATCCATCACCACGAAATCCATAAACATCGTGAGCACATGCCCACGAACCCCACAAAGACGGACAATCACCCGAACATTATTTTTCATATAAAGTGAGATATCATATATCAAAAGGAAAGGAAGAGATGGTGGAGGGGAAGGAAAAGAAAAATCAGGAATGAAACACGTTATTTTACTGACTAGAAATTAAGAGGTTTTTCAGTCGCTTTTTAAAGCATGCCAAGGACGGAGCGAGTATTATATTGGTTTGTAACTGATTCCAGAGTCTCACTGCATAGACAGTAAAGGAAAACGTAAAGAAAGAGGAGCGGTGAACTGGAAAAGCTAATAAACAACCTCTGTTTGAGCGTAGCGCTAATCCATGATTGGAAAGACGCTGAAAATTCTCGTCAAGATAAGAGGGGGTGGCGGGACAGTTAAGGATAATATACAATTGTGACATTATGTGAATTTGGCGTATATTTCTACCATTCAACCAGTTCAATGCCTTCTGGTATGAAGTTATATGATCGTAGGTTGAAAATTAATCTTAGGCACACAATTATAACTTGGAAAGGCTGAAGTTTTTTTTAACAAAATAACTTAACTAATTTAAACGTTTTAAAAAAGATATCTTGAGAATGAAGAGGAATAAAATGGAAAAACTTTAAAAAAAATTATTAAAAAAGAATTTATTAAAGGGGGAAAATTTTATATTATTTAAATATAATGAAAAAGAGAAGAAATTGACATGTTGATAACAAATAAATACATCTTGGAAACAAACATCTAGTGGAAGATTCGTGGTGTATTTGGTTATTTATTTATTTAGTTTAAAAAATAAACATGTAAAAGAAATCTATTATTTTTATAAAAAAATATATTTACAGAATAATGGGCGATTATCCAAAATATGCTCTCCATGTCGAGCTTCTCACGGTGTGTAACTATAGAAGCCTCGAAACAAGAAGGCAAGAATCCATTGCGATATTCCTACTTAAGGTTGCTTTAACTGTCCCGCGACTCTAGAAGCAATAAATTTATATGTACCTAATAAATATAGCCGTACAAGGAATCACCCTGTGTTCTACATACCAACTTACAGGACGAATATCATGGCTAAATACTCAGTCACGCGTGGTATAGAGATATTGAACCAACTGAATGACACTGTTGATATATTCTCGGTACCGCCTAGCAGTATGAGAAGAATCCTGACTGATATTCTTCCTAACGAATAAGCTAACACTGGAAGCAGACCCTATTTGTGTAACAAGAGAAATCGGCGCTAAGTGGATAAAAAAAAATATAGTTAAGACATTAACATTGTGGAGGTTTAAAGACATTGTAATTTGTTTTAACAAACACTGTTTATTCCACTCTTTGTAACGATAAACCCTATCGGTTTCAAGGTTTTTACCTAATCATGAGGGGAGCACAAAGAAGACTGTATTGTTTGTGCTCCCCTGATTATGAGGTGAAAGCCTTGAAACCGGTAGGGTTATACCGTTACAAAAAGTGGAATAAACAGTGTTTGATAAAACAAATTACAATATAAAATAAATTAAATTTTTTTTTATTAAACAGTTCGGTGAAACTTTATATTAGAATATTTAACTACAAATGACTCTTTAATTCTAGTAATTACATTAACCCCCAACCCCCGGGAAAGGAACCGAGTAAAATACGTATTTCTTTATACCTCCTATCCCGTCATACTCCTCAGGTGGAATGCAGAAGAGAGTTGAAGTCATTCAGATTCTGCCTGAAGAGAGCTCGAGAAAGGAGATAGAAACACGTGTAGCGTGAATAATGTAATTAGTAAAAATTACAAAGTAATTTATTGTAAAATATTCTTAATCTGGAAACTTACATTTACCTATTTTACTTCAACAATATCTAAATCTACCCTTTACATATAAAATACAACGATAGCATAAAGTTTTTTTCCCCTCGCTCTCGGCTTCTGTAATATTTTTCTGGTATTTCAATAAAAAAATATTGAAACCTAAGATAAAGTTATTTTCACTTTAACTTTGGTTTTTGAAAGTAAACAGTTATGGTGAGTTTTCGAGGAAAAATGATGACTTCCTTTTATTGGATATCACATATTTTCGGGTATATTTTTCCAACAAATTATATTTCTTAACATTTAGACTCAGATATTAAAAAATATGATAGTTATAAAATGATAATTTATATAGCGCTGTTTAGAGAGCAAGCCCTCTTTAATGGAAGTCGGAACTCGAACCCGCTATAGTTGCCATATTAAAAATATTACAAAAATAATTATATATAATAATTTGGGTGTAGGCTTACGAGTTTATGTAATTGTAATTTGTTTAATCAAACACTGTTTATTCCACTTTTTGTAACGGTATAACTCTAACTGTTTTAAGGCGTTCACCTCATCATCAGGGGAGCACAAACAAAACCGAATTCTATTCGACCTGGTACCGAGATACACGCTTCTAACGGTAAATATTCGGGTTGGGAACTGCGGGTTGAGGAAGGCATGGGACAACCTCGGCGAGCAGCGGAAAGATTCTTGGGATATATGTGTTTGCCAGATGTTCATCACGATGCACTGACTTAAAAATTTCAAGGGACTCTAATCTGTCCAATTTATTTCCGTTACTACTGATACGAGTATGTAAGAATTTGACAACATCAATAGAAAATGTATGGTTTTCACGGTGACAATGATTAGCCGTTTCAGAATCAATTAGAGGATTTGTAAAGGCGGTGTTAATTTATTCTGAAACGGCTTATCATTGTCACCGTGAACACCATAAATTTTCTATTGATGTTGCCAAATTCTTACATATCAGTAGTAACGGAAATAAATTGGACAGATTAGAGGCCCTAGAAATTTCTAAGTCATCTGGAACATCTGGCAAACACATATATCCCAAGAATCTCCCCACTTTCTTTCTAGCTTGCTTCTTTCAATACATATGGAAAAATAAGAAATCACCAATTTAATTCTCTCATTTTATACCATTAAACGAAATCTCACGATTACAACTGTTCAATACAATGCTTTCAGAAAAAAACACCAAAAGTGAAAATGTAAAATAGAACAAAGGGAAGTCTCATTATTCTGTAGTCCTCGATGAAAAAGAATTGAAGCATCCGTGCTGTAAGTATAAAGAAGCAGATCCTTACGTTTAAATACTCGTAAATGTTGATCAGAAATAAAATACACAACCTTTTACCTAAGACCTACAGCATCCTCCCTCACTGACCTACTTTAAACAACTTTTTTTGCCACAGCTTTTCGAATCGTTGCCACTGTTGTTATTTTTGTTGAGGCAATATTGAATAGGTTTTAACCACGAAAATTAAATTTTTATAATTGAATTAATAAAGAAGATTTTTATCAGATTGGGAAGAGTTACGAGGAGCATCAAATGGCGTAAAGCAATAGGAAACAAAGTCGATGGGACACTAAAACATGTATATTCAAATTAGAAAGTATCAAAATCGTCCAAGATAGCTCTCAACGGTATTTTAGTACCATCAACTTTGATGTATGGGAAGGAAACGTGGACGTGGTGTAAGACTGAAAGGATCCAAATAAATTTTTACACTTAGAAGAATATATGGGGGGACAATGTATGACTCAATATGGATAGAAGGTAATTGGGATGAATGTAAACTTGTGATGGTTTGGCCACGTAAAGCAAATTAATAAAGAAAAACCAAGAAAACAAATATGCCATACAAATGTATGTAGAATGCATGGCAGAGGAGGACCAAGAAAAACAAAGTTGAATCAAATGAATTATATTTAGTATAAAGTACTTTTACATTTATTTGATCCACATGGCCAAACCATCGCAGAGTGCTCTTCTTCATCTTATTCAACACATAAGCCTTAAATCATCATTACATTTTGTATTATGTCATGCACTGTCACTTCATTATTTTTTCCTATTTACAAGTATCTCTTCCTAATGTTTTAACTCGCTTCTTATCAGTCTTTTCCACATCCACCCTTTATTATCATACATCAAAGACAGTATATAACCCTTCCTTCCCTGTGATGTGTAAGTAGTACACATTGCTTCTAAAAACTTTAATATCTCTATAAATATAATAAATACTGGGTTTAGATTTTAGGTATTCCTCCGTAATACATTTACGCTTTGAATGAAAAAAATAACATTAATGATAATTAGCACTTATCGGCCACATCAGAGATATTTTGTGAAAATCGGGAATAAATTCACCAATACAATCAAACGTGTGCCAGTGTGTGACGTAGGTATATTCATTAAAAAAACCGCTATGGGTAGGATGCGACGCTATTCACGTCTCACTCTACTTCGGTATATGGGAACGCAAGAAATAGAATCTCAGTTCGCTCGCTTCTCTTGCCTCAGTAGCTCGCAGGCATCCGTTTGATGTGGTCTCTTCGCCCGTTTTGTGAACGTCGGCCGACGTTTTTTCATGTTTGCAACAATTTAATTTTAATTATTATCCCTTTTTACTTCAAATTTAATTAATTTAAGCGATTGGCTATGAATATTCTTATTTTTACTATTTTATATTGCTCATTTTTACATGTGTATTAATGTGTATTGAATACTCAGCACCGGAATGCGCGGATTTTTTTAGCACAGGAAGGGAAAGGTTAAATACCATTGTGGACAATTATCTTTCTGATTCAGTATATATGTTTTAGTGCCCCATTTACATTGTATTCTATCGGTACACGCCGTTCAATTTCCTTCGTAATTCCTCCGACATCTGAAAAAAATACTATTTTACTAGTCAAATTCTTCAACTATTTGAGTAAAAATTATAAAAATGAAAATAAAAAAAAACAAATCTCAAAAAATATAATAAATGAATAAGGAAGAGAATTATATAAAAGTTAGAGAATGTAAATGTTCCGTCATATATCCTTTCAACCCATTCCAAGTTAGAGAATGTAAATGTTCCGTCATATATCCTTTCAACCCATCCCAAGTTAGAGAATGTAAATGTTCCGTCATATATCCTTTCAACCAATCCAAAGTTAGAAAATGTAAATGTCCCGTCATATATCATTTCATCCCATCCAAAGTTAGAGAATGTGAATGTTCCGTCATATATCATTTCAACCCATCCAAATTTAGAGAATGTGAATGTTCCGTCATATATCATTTCAACCCATCCAAAGTTAGAGAATGTAAATGTTCCGTCATATATCATTTCAACCCATCCAAAGTTAGAGAATGTAAATGTTCCGTCATATATTATTTCAACCCATCCAAAATTAGAGAACGTAAATATTCCGTCATATATCCTTTCAATGCATCCAAAACACCTTAAAATTTCAAATATCCTAGAAAAAATATTTTACAATCTGAAGTTTCATTTATTTGGTAAACAGACAATTTGAATAAAAAATATGTTTAAAGTAATTTATAATCTGTGTGAGTCTCGCCCCATCTTGTTTTCATCACGTTTTCAAACCTTTCCTACGTTCCGTGTAACAATTATTCTCCCTCTGTCTCGTGCCTGCCAAGTCCTACAATCCAGGGATTAAGAAACATTGGTGTAAAAAATAGAAATAAAATAATCACTTTTCAAAGACTTTGTTTGAGGTACTCGATATTCGATAAATATTTATAAAATCACTTATTATACTATGCGTATCCAGAAAGTAAGTGTACTGAGCAGTGGCGGCCAGTGGACAAAATAATTGGGGGTTCACCAGAGTAGGTATCCATGTACTAAATAATATAAAGAGAAAAAAATATCACATACCTATTTATAAAGAAATTCTATTACATATCGGCTCTTTTTGTTTAGTGAAAACCTCATTGACCCTTTTGTTGAAATCAGGTATAGATTAAATTAGCTCTTTTTCGATGCTTAATATTGATACTACTCGTAGTAAAGCATTCAGTCTGTCCTGGCTTATCGGATTTCTCAAAAATGATTTTATCCTTTTTAACGTAGAGAAACACCTTTCACTCTCAACAGAAGTCATTGGAATAGTGCATACGAGTTTAATTAACTTTACAGTCTGAGAAAAATCTTCTAGTACACCAGTATTATAAAAAAGTTGTAAAATAGACAAAGCGCCATCAGCATTGGCAAAATCATCGCGAGCATAAATTGCACTGAGTTCACCTTTTAATTGAACTTTATTTAAAAAATCTTATATTTTACCGTCAAAAAAAATCATGTTCGGGAAATTTTGACCTATGCTCAGTAAATTTTTCGCAATAGAATAATTTTGCTGCAGTTAGGTGATTGGTGAATGCAAAAAGTTGTTTCATTTCACACAAAATTGTATCGCAGACTTCTTTACAAATAACTTGACTTCGAGGATTTTATTCGTTTAGTCGGTGGTTCAAGAAAATTGTCCGTGAAATTACGCACATTTTGAACACATTTTTCAAACTCACTGATATGATATTGTTACGAATTATGACGGAATCTTAATTCTTAAATTGCAATTGTTTGAATAAAATGACACATTGTGGCAGAATTTTTTGGAAAAATTTACGCAAACAAACACAATAAATAATCCAAATAATTATGTTTATGTTGCAAATGGCTCGTAATATTATATACGAGTAGATAGAAAGATAAGCGTTTAACCACTAGCCGAAACTGCAAAAATATCATTGAAATCGAAAACGGAATTTCTTACAAGTTACTAAACAAAACAAATAAGGAAGAAAATCGGTATCTAATTAAGCAAAAACGTTTGTTAATTTGGAGACATATACTCGCAAAGATATATATACTAAAAAGACGCCCCAGTTTAAACGCTAGGAACAAATCATCCCTTCTATGCGGGACCCATATTTAAAAAAAAAACTTTAAATTGATGTATTGTATTATTATGCCGATAGGTGCGTGCACCAGAATGACTTGAAATTCCTATTCAAATATAGCTGTCTCATCTTTACTGTTCTCTCCTAATTTCAAAGCAAAAATTGTGATTTTGGGACGGAATCAAATGCGCACGGACGAGTTCTTCGTGTAATATTACGCACACATGCTCGCAGAATGCGCCTGGATGCAAAACACATGGATACAAAAAATGTGCTCTAACAAATAGAGTTGCATATTGTAGTGAGCCATGTCGACATACGAAATATCGTAAATATATTTATTTTTCATAAATATTGTTATAATAATATACATTTTCTCGATACTTCTTTATGTGATTATTGTATATAAATTTAGTAGTTCGGTGCACGAGAGCACTAATGAGCCAGCCGCTACTGGTACTGAGGCTCTCACGACCGAATGGATTTTATTTTCGACATGTTGGCTACACTTCCGTGTAGTCTGACCCTTCCCCTCCGCAACGAGACCGGTTCGAGGTCAGTACGTTGAGAAGTGTCGACGCGACAACACGTTTCGTGAAAAATGTCAATCCAACCTCCCGCCAAGTGCGAAATACGCGGCGTCATCCATTATCTCCTTAGGAAGGGAAAACCTCCGGTTGAGGTTTATAATGAGGTGAAAACTGCATATGGTGATAAAGCTATGAATCGTACGAGTGTGTACAAGTGGTGTCGCGACTTTAAAAACGGTCACGTCACACCTCTTCACCCTCCGCCAAAAAGTTCAAAACCACAATTTCAGCCAAGAAAATCATGGCATCTGTGTTTTGGGACTGTCAAGGCATAATTTTAATTGAATATATGCCTCATCTCTTTACCTCCCTGAAGCTGTACATGGGTGGAAAAAGGTTTTCAACCGATGAGGAGCTAAAGGAGGAGGTGGAGAAGTGGACGGAGGGGTTGGCGGGAAACTACTTCGAGGAAGGTATCAAAAAGTTGATACCCCGATTCACCACCTGCATTGAGAGGAATGGCGACTATGTCGAAAAATAGCTTACATATGTACTACGATAACCACGTAATTTTTTTGTTCAAATAAAAAAAATGGTAACCTACAAAAATTCAGTACACTTACTTTCTGGATATGCCTCGTATAAAAGTAGAAAGGTTATGAAAAATACACCCTCGGAATGAACTGTTGGTTTCCATATTTACCATGTTTGTCCTTATTCTTCCTAGTGTCATGTCAGGTCCCCCCAACGTTAACTATCACCTAAGAGTAAGCATCCTTGTCCCCGGTAGCCTAAAAAAGATCCCCATACCAGTCCAATCACGTATATGATATTGCGGAGCCAGGAGATTTGCCTCCTGCCAACACCTCTTCGACCCTCTATTTTGCCTTGGATGATCAGGTGCAGTAATTTGTACTTTTCTCCTCTAAGTACATGCCTCAAATAGGACACCTTTCGGATTTTAATATTAGTCAACAACTCTCTATCAACTTTGGCTCTTTGAAGAACCATATCCGTTCAGTGTATCCACATTTCGAATGCTTCCAGTCGGTTCATACTTCCAACTTTGAGGGTCCATGATTCCACTCCATTCAATAACACCGACCAAACGTAGCATTTGACTAACCATGTTTGTCCATCGTATTAGTAACCTACCCCATTATTGGGGTCCTTATATTTTCCCTTGGATCGCTAGTCTTTCTACGTCCCTTACTCATAAATTGGCCGACGCGTTTGAAGATCTTTTGTTGTTTGATTGAAGACAAAAATTCGTTCAATAAGAAGTTCTTCCAGAATCAATGAACTTTTCTTATATGGTATCCAAGATATTTAATTTATAATCTTCCTAGAAATATGTTAAAGCGCAGTCGTTTAACAAAACAAAATAAAAAGTTTCGACCCCACGCTTTCGAAAATCACTTGGGACGAACATCAGGCAGTTCATTGTACCAAGAATTCTCAACTAATTTATTTAAAAAAAAAACACTGGTTTTTCCACTTAAGATGATGGTAAGATCCTACCGGTTTTAAAGTTTTCGCCTCGTCATCAGAAGAGCATGAAACAGGACTAAAGTATACCCAGACTGGCCTGAGAGACTTAAAATATCAAATTTTGAGTGGAGATTGTGAGTGAAGGTAGGCAGGAGATGAGTTTGGCAAGCAGTGGCGATACCTTGGGAACATATATGTTCACCAGGTATTCATCCCAATATACTAAGTATATTTCCAGAGCCTCTTATGTATCTGTAAAATTTATTATATTTCAGTAATTATTAATTACCGAAGAGATAAGGCTTTAACCGTGGCCCGACCGAATTAATTAGAAACGCTTTAGAATTTCTCAACTCACCCTTCAATCAGTAAAGAACAAAACAATTTTTAAACGAGGTAGATCTAAGGTTTGCTTAAAATGACTTAACTTGTTGGTTTCGAAGAATTTGTTCACCGACCATATTATCTCTTTATAAATTAATATCATGTTACGAGTATTAACTTGTAACCTTCTATTCATTGTTTTATTTAAATGTTGTAAGGGGTATATTTTAACGTTTAAATAAAAAAATAATATATTATAGTAAATAATAAATCCAAAAAATGCTCACATTATCGTCTTATACCTCAATTCTTGAGTCCTTCATCAATAAATTATCTGTTGACATTAACCTTTCTCTTCCGGTGCTGTGTATTCAATACACATCAATACACATGTAAAAATGAGCGATTTAAAATCGGAAAAATTAGAATATTCATAGCCAATCTCTTAAAAATAATTAAATTTGAAGTCATAAGTGATAACAATTAAAATTTAATTGCTGAACACATGAAAAAACATCGGCCGACGTTCACAAAATGGGCAAAGCAACCACCTGACCAGACAAAAGCCCGCGAGCTACTAAGACGGGACTTGGAACATCAATACTGTATATGTTATACCTCGAAGGAAGAAACAACTACGAACTGAGATTATATTTATTGCGTTCCCATATACCGAAGTAGAGTGAGAGGGAGACGTGAATAGCGTCGCTTTCTTACCCATAGTGATTTTTTTGAATGAATATACCTACGTCACACACTGACACACGTTTGAATGTATTGGTGAATTTATTCCCGATTTTCACAAAATATCTCTGATGTGGCCGATAAGTGCTAATTATTATTTCTTATATTTCCAGTTGTAGTTGAATGTTGAATTTTTCCACCCATGTGCAGCTTCAGGGAGGTAAAGAGATAGTAATCTGAAGGTGCTAGGTCAGGGAAATGCGCGGGATGGTTCAGGACATCCCATTTAAACGAGGCGAGCAGTTCCTTCGTGGCGTTGGCCGTGTGTGGTCTGGCATTGTCGTGCAGCAGGCAGACTCCCTTTGTCAGCATGCCTCTCCTCTTGTTCTGAATCACCCTCCGCAATTTTTTTAGGGTCTCACAGTATCTTGCAGAATTGATGGTCTCCCCTTGAGGCATATATTCAATTAAAATTAGGCCTTGACAGTCCCAAAACACGGATGCTATGATTTTCTTGGCTGAAATTGTGGTTTTGAACTTTTTGGCGGAGGGTGAAGAGGTGTGACGTGACCGTTTTTAAACTCGCGATACCCCTTGTACACACTACGATTCATAGCTTTATCACCATTTGCAGTTTTCCCCTCATTATAAACCTCAACCGGAGGTTTTCCCTTCCAAACGAGATAACGGATGACGCCGCGTATTTCGCACTGGGCGGGAGATTGGATTGACATTTTTCACGAAACGTGTTATCGCGTCGACACTTCTCAACGTACTGACCTCGAACCGGTCTCGTTGCGGAGGGGAAGGGTCAGGCTACACGGAAGTGTAGCCAACATGTCGAAAATAAAATCCATCCGGTCGTGAGAGCCTCAGTACACTTACTTTCTGGATACGCATAGTACAATATTGGTTTCGGGATAGCAAAGCCGTTCATCATAAATTTTGTTTTTGATATATTAATTTTTAAATCAGTTTGTTTACTGACCTCTGCTAATTCCTGCAGTTGGTGCTGAAGATCATTTGGGTTTTGTGAAAATTTAACGATATCGTCTGCAAATCTCAAATAGCTCAGGCATTTTCAATGATATGTACATTCTTATAATTGATGAATGTTATATTCGCACGACATTTCTTCATCCATCATTTCCTATACTTTTTGGTTTCTCTTGGATATGATAAGTTTATTTTTCTCGAAAAGATTTGTTCCGTCTGCCTTGCGATATCGTCCGCGAGAGATAAATGCGAGTATGGGGGTTGAATGGTTTACACGGAATAAAAAATATTTTCTGAACCTGAAAAATATCTAAACACCTTAAAGTATACCTATCAAACGTTTAAGGCTTTCGATTTTTGGATCTTCTGACGGTAAAAATAAGCCTGAATTGTGTATTTTGTTTAACAATTGGTCATAAAATGTTTATTGTGAAATTATTTTGTAATATATTTTTGGTCGATTTTCATATTTTGGATAAACAAACAAGAAACAAACTATTAAGAATTATTTTTATACTAGTTGCAACCCAATGAAATATTCACGGAAGTTAAACAAATTCTACATTTATGAAAATATATATTCATAAATCTAAAATTTGTTTACATATATCATTTATACATCGTCCCCTTTTACACCGGTTCAAAAATTGTAAGCTAGGTATTTAAAATTCGTTCAGTATCACGGACCCACCGAGATTCAAATTTCAAATTACTTTCGGAGAGAAACCAAGTATTCCTCTCTCGCTCTCTTGTATTCAAAATTCAATTCTCGTATTCTTTCTTTGGCGACAACCGTCGTACGGGCTTTGGCCTATTTATATTACTTTATATTTATATTTATACTTATCTGTATTTATATTTATATTTGTATTTATATTTATATTTAGATTTATATTTTTATTTTTATTTATATTTATATTTATATTTATATTTATATTTATATTTATATTTATATTTATATTTACATTTACATTTACATTTACATTTACATTTACATTTACATTTACATTTACATTTATATTTACATTGACATTTACATTTACATTTACATTTACATATTTATATTTATATTTATATTTATATTTATATTTAAATTTAAATTTAAATTTAAATTTAAATTTAAATTTAAATTTAAATTTAAATTTAAATTTTAATTTTAATTTTAATTTTAATTTTAATTTTAATTTATATTTATATTTATATTTATATTTACATTTACATTTACATTTACATTTACATTTACATTTACATTTACATTTACATTTACATTTACATTTACATTTACATTTACATTTACATTTACATTTACATTTACATTTACATTTACATTTACATTTACATTTACATTTACATTTACATTTACATTCTTATTCATATTCATATTCTTTTTCATATTCATATTCATATTAATATTCATATTCATATTCATATTTATATTTATATTTATATTTATATTATATGTAGGATTTGGTTTTAGGAAAAAATATACGATAGTCAATTTCATCTGAGTTTTTATAATTGTTTGTTTCTAGATAAAAGTATAAAAAAAAAAGTTTTCATTCTAAAATAGTGTTTAGCAATAAACATGTTGTATTTTATTTATAGTTAAGGCATTAACATTGTGGGGTTTACAGACATTGTAATTTGTTTTATCAAACACTGTTTATTCCACTTTTTGTAACAGTATAACGGTATTTATGTAACGGTATAACCCTACCGGTTTCAAGGCTCCCCTGATGATGAGGTGAAAATCTTGAAATATTGTACCATTATTAAAAGTGAAATAAACAGTGTTTGATAAAAATAAATTACAATATTGTATATTGCTGCTTTTTAATTTAAATTATATTGCATTTTATAATAATAATAATATTAAAAGGAAATGTATATATGAGAGACTCATACATCGAGACTAGATGTGCGTGGGTGTATAATTGTTTATTAATTAAGAAGACTGAACGTCATACTATAATTTTGATTGGAAAACCAACGTGTGACCACTCAAGTCATGGACCTTTTCTTTCAATAACGACGATACTCTCAATAGGATTACTCCACAAAATAGTTTGTACCATAGTGAAGTGCTTATAACGAATTATTTAAACAACTCTTGCATAATAAGACTGCACAGATTGAGTTCGCAATATGGGCATAGTATGGATTTTCATCTGACAGTAAAAGTGAAAAAATTGTTCATGCCGGGATGAATTGTTTGAATTCTATAGATTTCATTTGTCGTGTTGTTCGACTAGTGCTGTTTTTTTTTTGTATAACACTACATGTGTATAGATCGTTCAGCCAGAGGAGTAATTTTGCAATAGTGTGAGTAACACTCTCTGTATTACACAACTTATGTAGTGCTATTGGTTATAGAATGCCAAATGATTGGTTCGCGCAGAGCGCACGTTTGTATTGTTGTTAAAATACTCGGTGATTCGAAAAACACTACCATGTTGAAATTAGGCGTGCCATTTTTGTCTAATGTAATGTATAATTCAAAATGTTTCGAAACCTTAGAATGTACTTTGTTATAACTTAAAGTTTCCTAGAATTGAGTATCACTCCATCCACTATTATTTTATAACTTTATTATTTGGCACTGTAATTATGTAATTATGATACATTAATATGTTAAATAATCTTACATTCCTTTTATTTTTATGTGCAATCTAATTAAAGCTGACGAACATTTTTACTTTATAATACTTGTACTTATATTTATTTTTAATCTTGAAAAATGTCATTATTGTTATTTAATGTTTCCTAGAATCTGCCATGCCTAAACAATTAATATGTTAAATAAACTTACTTTAATTTTATTTTTATAATTATTACAATTGAAGCTGGCAGCATTTTAATTTAAAACCTGTGTGTGTTCATTTCAATGTTTGAATATGTTATAAAATATTAATTATATATATATTTGCTTTTTCACTTCATTAAAAAAGTAAAGTGACAAGTTTTTGTAAACGCACTGTTACTCACACTATTGCAAAATGAGTCTTCTGGCTGAATGGTCTATAACAGGAGAAATCCGTCTACAGTGAATAAAAAAAATAATAATATCAATGTCAAATTTAATTTCTTTTTTGTAATTTTAATATTCGCATCAAAAAAAGTAATTTAACCGTTAAAATAAAATAAACTAAAACGGCAAATAAAAGTAATTCATAAAGTCTGAAAGCTCATTAAAAACAGCTTTAATTTTTCTTTTTCTTCATCTGATGAAGCGGCCAGCACAGCTACGCCCATTCCTTACTTGATACAATTCCTATTTTTCTCTTATTTGATTAATCACCCTTGATTGAGGCACATACGAAAGGTACCAGTTGATGCCTTATTAATCAGAGAAAAGTTTCAAAAGTCAGCAATTCATCACGCGATATACGTCAGAAGCGATACTTCTGAAAATAACAATGAACCACTAGATACCGTATTTGAGATGATGAGATACATACTCGTACATATTATAATGACATTTCCATTTCGGAATAGGTAGGTAGGGCAGAGCGCCAGATTTTTCTATTACGGCACACGTTTTTCGACGAGTTTATACGGAAACCTACATCTCGTAAGATTTATCTTAATTTTAAAATCGTTCTTTATATTAAAAGATTTCTGGAATTTTCTGTAAACAATTAACTGGAAATTAATGCGGATTTAATTTGACACTCATTGTCAGAAGTCTTGCATAAAAGACATTTGTCTTTCAGAATAGATGTTTCTCTTGGCAGCGTTTTCCTTTAAAAGTGGCATATCTCCACTTTTTATATTTTTTTTGGCGTTAACTTTGTGAAACTTCATATAAGAATATTTATTTATTTAAAATCTGACCTTTGTAGAAGTCCATACTGCATATTCGAAGTCTGACCTAAGCACTGCTCTTGTAACAAACCGGGATCATTTTACCTGAAGAGAGCCTCAGCATAGGACGTAGAAATACGCTTAGAGAGGTTCAATGTTATTAGTTAAATAAAAAAATATATATTGTTATATATTAGGTCCTTACATATGAAATTGGCGTTTTGTTTGGGAGGAACATAAAGTAGATTTTTTTTTAATATAATATATTTATTTAATCAAAGTATGTACCATTGCTATCTATGCACTTTTGCCATCTCATAGGTAGTTCATCGATCCCTTTACTAAAAAAACCATTCGGACGGGAATCAATAAAATCTTTGAAGTCGGTTTGGACTGCCCCATCGGAGTTGAATTTTTTCCCTTGCAAGAAGTTATCCAAATTTCGAAAAAAATAGTAATCTGTTGGGGCAAGGTCCGGAGAGTACGGTGGATGTCTTAGACATTCCAATTGAAGCTCTTCTAATTTGGTAGCCGTCTGTTGTGCAGTGTGTGGTCTAGCGTTATCATGAAGCAGCAGTGGCCTAGAGCGATTAACCAGCCTCGGTTGTTTAGCAGCTAGCTTTTCCATCATGGTTTGCAGTTGCTGACAATAGACATCTGCCGTAATCGTCTGGCCAGATTTAAGAAAGCTCTAATGAACGACACCAGCACTAGTCCACCAAACGCTCACAAGTAACTTTTTTGGAGTCAATTTTCGCTTGGGGCATGGTTTGGCTGGTTCGGCAGGGTTCAGCCATTGCGATGAGCACTTCCGATTATCATACAGGATCCACTTTTCATCACAGGTAATGATTCGATTCAAAATCCCTTCATTATTGTGCCGGTTGAGTAATGCAACGCAGCAGTCAACGCGCGTTTGTTGATTTGCTTCACTCAATTCGTGAGGTACCCACCTTTCAAGCTTTTTCACCTTCCCAATTTGCTTCAAGTGGATTAAAACAGTTTTATCACTAACATCGCAGCCTGCAGCTAACTCGGACGTGGTTTGCGATGGATCCGCTTCCACAATAGCCTTCAATTCTTCATTATCAACTTTCTCCACGGGGCTTGTTCTGCAGGTCGAAATTTCCAGAACGAAAACGTTGGAACCAAAAACGCACTGTGTTTTCTTTTGCGGCACCGTCGCCATACACATCATTAATCCTTCGAGCCGTTTCTGCAGCACTGGTGCCACGGTGGAACTCGTACTCGTAAATAACGCGATATTTCAAGTTTTCCATTTTGTAAACTGAGTGACGCAAAGAAAAAAAACAATTGAGGAAAAAACAAATGAATTATAATTTTCAAAACACAAATACTTGAGTAAATAGCTGTATAAATTTTAATTTGGAATTCCTAACCAAAGATAAGATATTTGAGATCAAAGTTGCCAGTACGGCAAAACGCCAATTTCATATGTAAGGACCTAATATTACCATATTTGAACATTAAAAGACAAAGTTACTCCATAAAGTTGCACACGCCATCCATATTTTTAACACTACGAAGCAAACAAGGCAGACGCAGACATGATAGAGGACCAGTTACAACAAAAACCCTGTCACATTTTTCCACCCTATTGGATCGATTCAAACTATGAAAAAAAATATCGGAAGGTATTGTGTTTTTATTAACAAAAGCCTTAAACATGTTTGTAAAAAATCAGTTTCCTTTGAGAATAGTATAGTGGTTTACTTAATATCCAAGTATTATTTTAATTTTTCTAACGCTCCTTTTTTCCTGAACATAGACATAAAAGGTGGGGTTAATAAATCTTTTTTTGAACGTTACAGGCACTAAATCTTGTTAGCAAGCCGTTGAAGACCCCCAAATTTTTCATTGGCGCAACATTTTAAACCATTCAACGCAATTGACAAATGGCCTAGGACCCGCATAAAGTGACCAACTGAAAGAAAGCATTTTTCATGGCGGATCGATGAAATAATCGTTAAAACTCCTTAAGCTGGAAGAATTGACCACGTTTGAGTTATTTTATATATTTCTTACATACATACCATCATGAAATCTCCCTGTCGGGGTAGACAAAGAGGACAGAGTGTCAACTTTCCTATCTCGACACCCATTCTTCCATATCCAGACACGTTATCATGCAACTCCTAAAATTTCATTGAATTTTACTATTCCTTTTTAAATATCAAAATATCATTCATTTTATCAGAATATCGTTCACTTGATCCAACCATACTTTCCTTAGTATGCTTTTTACACGTCTTCAATTCACATTGGCTTATAAAACTCTAGGATTTGTAATGAGAATCTCTAAGTCATTTGAAAAGCAAATGGTGCTCAAAAAGTTTTACGAGTATAATTCATTGATCCGTAGAAAACTAGAAAACAATGCTGGTATTTGGAGCCCGGTGGGGGCGCAGAACTCACTCGTGGTGGAGAAGGCACAAAAAAATCTACAATATCTCTATATGAATGAATTTGGTGTCTATCCATGGTTTTATCCTACTCAGTTTCTACTCCTACTCGGGTATAACTCCTTGAGCGTAAAAAGAGATCTGCGTCTCCTGGTATACGTTGTCAAACTCGTTCAAGGAGTTGTGAGCTGCCCAGCATTACTACAAAGATTAGCGTTTAATGTTCCTAACAATTACACTAGACTGCACCGGCAAGAACTGTTCTCAATAACATACGCAAGAACGGGTCTTTTAGCCAATATACCTGATAGAAGGGCCTTAACTCTTTTGAACGGGACTGCTTCGGATATTGAAATATTTCATATCACATTACCAAAAGCCAAAGTAAATTTTCTTCTAAGATTGAGCGCGTTAGAAAGCACTCATCAACGTATTTAAGTGACTTTGAATGTACGTGTACGTGTGTATGTATGTGTACAGTATTAGGCGGTAAATAATACTCATGGCTTTGTAGAGCGTCGTCTTTGTCGCACGATTCGCTAAGGCCTCGGCCACACAGGAAGGAGCCTCGTTTGATGCTTAGGAGCTATGTTACAAGTTAGGCGACATATCCTAGCGAACCAATGTACCGTATACTATCGCAGTGGCCACACTGCACGCTTCGCGCCACGTTGCATGACGATTAGTCATCGAGTGAATCTCCTAGCGAACAGACGTGCTGGTTAATTGACAAGATGGCGGAAGTTTTAATGACAGCTGTGTATAAAAGGGAACGTTTGTGGAACTCATCGAGCAAATTATAGAAAAAATGTACCTGTAATAAAATCACTTTGGTATGAAGTCGCACAGAAAGTAAATAAAGATGGTAAGTTGTAATGAAATCGGTAAGTTTTGAGAGTGACGTCGTGTGTTGACTCAAACGCTCCCAACTGTCAAATGAATTTGTGCGTAGCACTTTGGTGTGACCAGGCGTGAAGTTACCTAGTTTATGAGTCACGTAAAATCTAGCTTAGCACCTAACGCAGCATTTTGGTGTGACCTCGACCTAACAGTCCGTACGCGACGGCACACGTGTATGAATGACAGAGACGACCCTCTACAAAGCCGAAGTTAGCCGATTATGGCCGACAGTCTCTTTCTTAGTCCGATGTGTATTACTTACCGCCGGGTACTGTATTTTTGTGTGTATATATATGAATGCATATACATATTTTTTTATTTAATATATTTTTTTAATTATTTTTAATGTTAACATTTCTTGTATTTTTCAATGTAATTGGGCTAAGCCTGTTTTGAAAAAAAAAGTAAAAAAAATTGTACTATATACTATAGTATAGTATATCTGTTTTGTTAGTCTTTTTTCATTTATTCGTTCATCATGCCCAAAATATTTCAGAGTGATCTTCTTGATATTTTTCAACATATTAGCCTTACGTTCACATTCATACCTTATCACTTTGAATTCAGTTTTTTTATACATGTGTATTACTTGTTTTTTTCTGTTTAATAAACAAGTGTCATTCGTGTACAACACGTGTCCCAACTATATATTGACTGGGATTTTTCATTCAATATAGTTTGGTGGGTCGAGCCCTATATAAAGAGATATCGTCCTTTTACAATACGAAGCAATACCTTCGATAAAATATTTTTCGCGTATTCCACCGCTTACATTTTCAGGACGGCGACGAAAGAGGTCCATTTATATAATATTTCACGAGATGAAGCCTTTTAAATATATATTCAAAGGCTCCAGCTGAATACGAGGAGGCTGCGGTGTAATTTTCTCTGAAAGGATGAATCATGTGGAACTCGTTCAAATCTATCGGCATACAGCAGGAGTCGTCAACATTTCAATAACATTCTGGGTAACGGTTAATTAAAGTCTACTTTTGACTTAACGTTCCAAAGAAAATGTGGAAAACCAATGTTTTAAAGAATTCTTAGTACATAAAATTTATGTGGAATGAGGGAAAATTGTATGTAATTAGTTTATTTAAATAAAACAATGACGCACCGCAAGTCCCGTGTCAATTCCAGGGACTCTCAATCAGCTAAAGCACGATTATTGGGGTCGAAAACAATATTGGCTCCCTGTTTCTGCTATTTCCATGTGTCCGAAACTTTAGGGTAAAATGAAGGTTATTACACAAAAAATGCTCCTTTCGTTATACTTAGTTTTATTATTATTATTCAGATACTATTTTCTTAATGAAAAGACACCATGACTCTGATAAAATTTGCATAGCGCTATTTATAAAAAAAAATATCTGCATATAAACAAAATATTAAGGACAATACTTTGCCTCTGGAGTTGAGTAACCCTGCATCAACATGTATGAAGGTTTGAATTCTGCAAAGTAACTTGCATCTCGTTCTACTAATGAGGCCATGTATTTTCTATATCTCAATATCTATCCATAAAATTCCCACAAATTCTCAAAGATTATTAAATAATTTTAAAACAATGATTGTAATTTATTATTGCTACTGCTTTTTGTATCTTCATGTTAGTTTAAGATAAAGTTTTGTATTATTTGTCAATAGTTTTAAGTTCTTTATAACCTGTCACATGTAGTGTCGTTAATTAAATAAATAAATATGTGTGCCTTATTTTTGAAGAAATAGAAACCATAATTTACCTGCGAATTGAAATATTTTCATATTTTATATTATTAATGCCATTTCCGTGTTTTATTATATCTCGTTAATAACTTATTTCACATATAAAACACACCAACAAATTTAGAACAGACTTCTTAATGAATATATATTTTTTTAATATAAAAAAAACTTAATTTTATATACAAAATACTTAAATGACAAATTATGGAGAACGTTTTATGAGTACTTCAGTGAACGGTTCCATTACTGAAAGGTTTAATATTTCAAAAGTGTTAAATGAAAGAATTAATGTGATATAAAGATGAATAATTAAATAATTGAATTCTGCTCTTAAGGTAGTAATTAATTCAAAGAGCCAAAGTTGATAAAGAGTTGCTGACTAATATTAAAATCCGAAAGGTGTCCTATTTGGGTAATTTACTTAGAGGAGCAAACTACAAATTACTGCACCTGATCATCCAAGGAAAAATAGAGCTTCGAAGAGGTGTTGGCAGGAGGCAAATCTCCTGGCTCCGCAATATACGTGATTGGACTGGTATGTTATAAGGAGCGTTGGGATCTTTTTCGGGCTGCCGGGGACAAATATGTTTACTCTGAGGTGATAGTCAACGCTGGAGAGACCTGACGTGACACTAGGAAGAAGATGATTAAGATAGTACTTTTTAAATCTCTTAATTTCTAGTCAGTAAAATAACGTGTTTCATTCTTGATTTTTCTTTTACTTTCCTCTCCCCCATCCCTTTCTTTCCTTTTAATTGATGATATCTCACTTTATATGAAAAATATTGTTCGGGTGATTGTCCGTCTTTGTGGGGTTCGTGGGCATGTGCTCACGTATATGTTTATGGATTTCGTGGGGATGGATAGTCATTTGAATGATTTATGCGACCACGTAACTTGCTTTATTTACTTTTGTCTGGTCGGTTGGAAGAGATTGCCACCTGACAATAAGTTCAATTGATAAAAGTGTTGAATGAATAAATACTCTTAGAGTTGATTGAAGAATAACAAACGATTTCGAACGGTGTGTAGCGATAGGAGATAAAGTCAATGGTGCTTAAACATTTTTTACTCAAACCGGACAATATCGAGATCTACTAAAATGGTACAGAAACAGTATTTGAGTACCAACTTTAATATATGGGTGTGAAACGTGGACATAGAAAAATACTAAAAAGAGCCGAATAGATGCTTTAGTAAAGCGTGTATGTACAAGATTACAAGGGATGACGGGGTTTCACGGGGCATGTGGGACGAATTAATGAGGAAAGACTAACAAATACATTTATTGTGCAAATGTGAATGGAAGGTGTGGTAGAGAAAGACCAAAAAGGTATGGTTGGACCAAGTGAATGATATTTTGGAATGTGTGTTTGGAATGTGTGCAAGTGAATATAATAACTCTTTTAAACGGGATCGCTTCGGATATTGACATATTTCATATCAGATTACCAAAAGCGAAAAAAAAATCTTCTAAGATTGAACGGGCTAGAAAGCTCTCATCAACGTATTTAAGTGACTTTCAATATGTGTGTATGTATGTGTATGTTTGTGTGTATATTATCATCATCATCATCATTGTCAACCAGGGTCGATCCACTGCTGGATGAAGGTCTCCCCAAGTTGACTCCAAATCTTCTTCTTCTTCACGTGTCCTGTCGGGTCCCCCCGACGTTGACGACCATCTGAGAGAAAGCTTCCCTGTCCTGGGCGGCGCGAAACAGCTCCCCCACAGTTCTGACGCCGGTCCATTGTCGGATGTTTCGAAGCCAGGAGAGCTGTCTTCTGCCGACCCCTCTGCGGCCCTCGATCTTCCCCTTCATGACGAGCTGAAGTACGGTGTATTTGTCACCTCTCATTACATGGCCAAAATATGATGTTTTACGGAGCTTAACAGTGGTGAATAGTTCTCTATTTGCATTGGCTCTACGTAGTACATCAGTGTTTGTTATCATATCGGTCCAAGATATTCTTAACATTCTACGGTGGATCCACATTTCAAACGCTTCAAGGCGGTTTATTATGTTAACTTTAAGAGTCCACGCCTCTACGCCGTAAAGTAAGACAGACCATACGTAACATTTGACCATTCTTTGTCTCAGCTTTAAGTTTATATTATCGTCACAAAGAAGGTTTTTCATTTTATTAAAAGCCGTTCGTGCCGCTTCTATTCTGCATTTTATCTCAATGTCAGGATCCAGTTTCTCAGTAATCATGCTTCCCAGGTACCTGAACCGTTTCACCCTCTCGACAACAACACCCCTTAGCGTAAGGTGGACATTTGGATGACATTCTCGGCTAAAAACCATCATTTTAGTTTTGCTCACATTAATGTTCATACCAAAACGTTCACCAACGGAGTCAACTTTATCAAGCAGTTCTTGAAGGCCTTTTAAACTGTCCGCAATTAGAACGGTGTCATCCGCATATCTGATATTATTGATGACCACCCCATTGACCTTCACACCGAGATTTGTCTCAGTCAGCGCTTCCTTAAAGACCAAGTCAGAGTATAGATTGAATAAAGTTGGTGAGAGAACACACCCCTGACGGACTCCTCGCTGAATGGGAATACCTTGTGAGGTGTTTCCGTTTTCCAATTTAATGATAGCGTTTTGGTCCCAGTACAGATTCTTGATTATTCTCACATCCTTTTCATCTATACCACATCTCAACAGCATCTCAATTAAATATGTGTGTTTAACCCTGTCAAATGCTTTTTCATAATCAATAAAACAAGCATAGATGTCTTTTCTTTGGTCGTAACATTTTTGTAATAATATGTTTATTGTTGTCAGCGCTTCACGGGTACCAAAACCATTCCTGAACCCAAACTGAGTGTCATCCAAATCTCGCTCGCATTTCAGTCTTATTCTGGCATGTATTATTTTAAGAAACAATTTCAGAATATGACTCATAAGACTTATGAGGCGATAATCATTACATTTTTTTGGGTGTTGTTTTTTGGGCAATGTAATAAATACAGATTTTAACCAATCTTGGGGGATGGTCCCTGTGTCATATATTTTATTAAACAGTCCAAGTAAATAATCAATATTATTCTCATTTATCAACTCGATAACCTCCATAGGGATTTCATCGGGTCCACAGGCTTTTCGAGGTTTAGATGTTGATATAGCATGTAGTATTTCTGATTTCAATATAGCAGGACCTTGACTATGTTCTGATATTTCAACGTCAGTTCGAGAGTCTTGGAAGAGTGTTCTTATATAATTTTCCCATGTTTTTAAGATTTCCGAATCTTCCAAGATCAGGTTATTAGATTCGTCTGTGAGACAGGTAGGTTTAGGCTTCCTGCTGAGGCCAGTCATTTCTTTTAGTTTTTTATGCATATTAAATGAGTCGTGCATCTGATCATATCGCTCCAACTCCTCACACTGTCTCTTTATCCACTCTTCCTTTGCTTTTTTAATCTCTCGTTTTATAGTCCTCTGGAGGTTCTTGTACTCACTGCTATTACGATCCTTGATACCAGCCACTCTACGTTGTTTCATTAAATTTAAAATATGATCTGTCATCCACTGTTTTTCACGAATATTTTTTGCAGATTTTAGATGTTCTTTACAGACATCGTGTATTGTGTTTTTAAAATTATTCCACTGTTGTTCAACTGACGTGGCATTATTGTCTATCTGTTGTAGTTTTTCATTTAATTCAGTGGACACTGTGTTTCTAAGGTCTGCAACTTTCAACTTTTCAGTGTCAACTCTCCTATGCATAAATCTTTTCGTTAATATTTTTAATTTCAATTTAATATCTATAATAAGTGGATTATGATCTGATCCTATATCGGTTCCGGGATATGTTGCGGCACGTTTAATGCTGTTTCTGAATCTTTCTCCTATCAGTGCATAATCAATCTGGTTTCTGATAGGATTGGGGCAAGATGGATTGTCTTGTGGTGATTTCCATGTGTATAGTCTGCGTTTCGGAAGCTTATACCATGTGTTCACAACTACCATATTATGCTCTTCGCAGAACTCAAACATTCTATCACCTCTGTTATTAGACTGGCCTAGACCATAATCCCCTACTAAGTGTGAACGTCGGCCCTCTCCAATCTTTGCATTAAAGTCCCCGATTATAATATTTATATCATCACTTTTTGTCGATTTCAGAACATTTGTGATGCTTTCATACAGTTTTTCAACTTCGTCATCATATCTAGTGTCAGCTGTTGGTGCGTATATTTGTATAATATTTACATTGAACGGTCGCGCTTCTAACTGTAGAATCATAATTCTGTCCGATATGGGAACAAACTTTTTAACAAATTTAATATAATCTAGTGATACAAATATGCCAACCCCATTCCGGTGGTTATTGTCAGATATATCACTTCCAGAATAATACAGGTTGCCTTTCTCATGTTGATGCACTCCTGTTCCAGTCCATCTGAGTTCACTAATACCAAGGATGTCAATCTTAATTCTCATCATTTCCTGCACAACATTGTCCATTTTACCAGCTGCATAAAGGCTTCTTACATTCCATGTTCCAATCCTCACCATGTCATTCACTATGTTGAGCCGGGAGATTCTTCGCACCCCTGGTCCATTTAAGGACCGCCCGGGACTCGGGGCCATTGCTTGATTTCTCTTCATAGTGGTGTCCTGGGGAAGGTTGACCGAAGTGGTTTCCCGTTGCCTTCTTCGGTGGAATTTTCTGTCAGGGTTACCTACCCTTAGCTGGGGGGGCCCGGTTTTAAGGCGCCGGACACTCGCCCTTCATCCTCTCCCTATCTGCTATGACACTGATGTTAATGTCAGTGGTCACATTGCCCGGGGCTCGCGGGGCCTAAGACCACTCGTGGACGCTAGGGAGTAGGACTATTGGTAGTGTTGCTGATGGAATGCAACTGTGGCATTACACGGCATTTTATAGGAGCACATTTTCCAGCAAGATGTACCCCACCGTGGCCCTACCAAATTTCGAGCCCCATGGCATCAACGAGCAATAAACCGAACTATTTGACTCCAAATAGTTCGGTTTATTGCTCGTTGATGCCATGTGATGCAGCCATGCTTCCTGATTTCATCTATCCAGCGTACCTTCGGTCTTCTTTTGGGCCTCTTTATACCTTTTGGGTACCATTGGATTACCATTAGATGGGGTACCATTGGATGGTGTGTATACTCGTATATATACATATATGAAATTTTTTATTTAAATAAATAAATAATTTGAAACATACTTGTGTGATTTGAGCTAAGTAGCTAAGCACGGGGGTTCTAACCAGTGACTTTCCGCACAGAAGTCTACAGCGTTAACATGCGGTCATACACCTTAAAATATAAAGATATGTTCTCTCTGCCTACACTTTAAGGAATAAAGTGTTATGATATGTATTTGTGTAGTTCTTATTTTCAAAATGCGTCTTATTTTTAATGTAAAAACCTCTTCTAATAAAATAAATGGTTTTCGATCCCTGAAAACAGAAACGCTCGTAGGAAAAATACTGTCGCAAATAACATTGCGAGTTGCAAGGTATACGAATATTCCATATTGCAGATTCCCATTTACATTCATGTCAGAGAATATCAGATAATATGCATGTTAGATTATTTTTCTAAATGTATTTCGCTCTTGATTTTATATGATATTTATGTGCAATTTGATTCCGGATTTCTATGTCACTACAAATAAAGGGTCTTTCAAATTGAGCGGATTTTAAAATTCTTGGATAAAACACAGACGGCGTCGCAAACTTGCCTGGGTCTTGTGACATTTGAGAAGTGTAATGTATGACATATATAAAAATGGAGTCGTATATAACAACGCGTTCAAACTGTTGAATTATTTTTTGTATTGTAATCTCCGGAAACGGTGATGTTAATTGGCCGCCAAGATCATGTGATCTGATACCGTTGGACGATTTCAAGGCTTTCGCCTTATCATCAGGGGAGCACAAACAAGACTATTCGAACTCGTACTGACATACACTTCTAACGGTAAACATTCGGGCTGGGGGCTGTGGGTGGAGGGAGGGCGGAGACAACCTCAGCGAGCAGTCGCGAGATTCTTGGAATATATGTGTTTGCCAGATGTTCACCTCGATGCACTGAC
Source organism: Odontocerum albicorne (assembly GCA_949825065.1). Lineage (NCBI taxonomy): Eukaryota > Metazoa > Arthropoda > Insecta > Trichoptera > Odontoceridae > Odontocerum > Odontocerum albicorne. Next base: position 2,006,955 of record OX463860.1, on the reverse strand, counting down.
TTATAAATTTCTAGGGCCTCCAATCTGTTCAATTCTTACATATCAGGGCTAACGGAAATAAAACACATATATTCCAAGAATCTCGCCCCTGCTCGCTTAGACTGTCTCCTCCCTCCACCCACTGTCCTCAGCCCGAATGTTTACCGTTAGAATCATGTATGTCGGTACAAGTTCGAACAAAATTCAGTCTTGTTTGTGCTCCCCTGATGGTTATACCGTTATAAAAAGTGATATAAACAGTATTTGATAAAAACAAATTACAATGTCTTTAAAACTCCATAACGTTAATGCCTTTACTATAAATAACATATTATTTATTTATTTATCCGTATTCACATATGAACTTTTCAAGTATTAGTCAGCTGTCTCAGAACTGGCAACTAGCCTAATGAGACTGCTGATATAAACCGTTCATCTTGCGAATAAAGTAATTAGGTAAATATTTCAATGAAAGAAAATAAAAAGTGCAACCAAACTATTTTCCAATCAAAAATGTTTTCATTACTTATTTATCAATTCGTCAACACATCTGAATTGGAAATTCGAACATATTGAAGAGTGTGGCCGGGAAATCAATGTTACCTCCAACCACATTAATTGAGCCTTTATGTTAAGAACCACCTGAGTAGCTATAAGACTCGCGTTCGTGTTGGCAATACTACCCCACAAGTTAAGAAGTAACAACACTTTCACATATATATATATAACACGTGTTAAGACTGTATTTTTTTTCGGTTAACTTTGAGAATCGAACCCGAAACCTTCGAGTGGAAGTCAAATGTCTTACATATATATCATTATTATTGATTTATTGTAATTTATTTTTATCAAACACTGTTTATTCCACTTTTTTGTAACGCTATAACCCTACCAGTTTCAAGGCTTTCACCTCATCTTCAGAGAAGCACAAACAAGGCTAAATTCTGTTCGAACTGGTACCGATATATACGCTTCAATCAACGCGGTTGGGGATTGAGGGGTAAATGAGGCATGAGGCGATTTCGGCCAAGAGCGGAGAGATTTTTGGGATATAACTGTTTACCAGATGTTCGGATCGTTGAAGCGTGTTCGAACAGAATTTAGTCTTGTTTGTGCTCCACTGAAGATGAGGTGAAAGCCTTGAAACCGGTAGGGTTATACCGTTACAAAAAAGTGGAATAAACAGTGTTTGATAAAAATAAATTACAATGTCTTTAAACCTCCACAACGTTAATGCCTTAACTATAAACAACGTATTGATGTATTCATTCAAACCAGACATTCGTAGGAAAGTTAAAGCCTTACTGGTAATATTAACATAATCCAAGAACAAACGTTGTTAAAATTAATGGACCTTTATTCAAATATTCCACATTATTTTCTGTTGTATTTTATATTCTCTTTGTCATGAATGAAAATTTAGCTAATATTGAAAAATCAAAATTCTTTCACGAACAAAACTGAGATACAAAGAAAAAACTTGGTAAAAAAACGATAAATGATGCTGTATTGAAGAAGAAGGACGTGGAAGAAAATTAAAAGAGAGGATCTCATTAGACAACTTTGTAGAACTACCGACGTCATCTTTTGAACAACCCCAAAGACTGTAGGAATAAGTTCCGCTTATGAATAATTGTGAACCATGTTCGCTATTCATACACGAATATAAGATTTGTTTTTTTTTTTTTATTTCAATGAAATAATTGTGGCTTGGAAATGGCATACATCTTAGTGTCACAGATATACATAGATGGCGTATGTGCATCTTAAGGATGCACTTGAAAATGACGACCTCCATAACCTAGTTGGTAAGACGCCTGTTTCCCAACCCGAAGTTTGCAAGTTTAAATCCCGCTGCAACCCAAATTTTTCTAAAAGGGATTCTAATCTAGTTTTCATTTAAGACTCCTTTAACCCTTCCCTCCCTGTGATGTGTAACTAGTACACATTGCTTCTAAAAAACTTTAATATCTCTCTAAATATAATAAATACCGAATTCAGATTTTAGGTATTCCTCCGTAATACATTTACGCATTGAATGAAAAAAATAATTTTAATAATAATTAGCACTTATCGGCCACATCAGAGATATTTTGTGAAAATCGGGAATAAATTCACCAATACAATTAAACGTGTAACGTAGGTATATTCATTCTAAAAAATCGCTATGAATGAGGAAGCAACGCTATTCACGTCTCAATCTCACTCTTCTTCGGTATACGGGAACGCAAGAAATAAAATTGTGTTTCTTCCTTCGAGGTATAACAGTCCGAGACCAAGCCCCGTCTCAGTTCTCAGTAGCTCTGGGGCATCCATTTGAGGTGGTCTCTTCGCTCGTTTTGTGAACGTCGGCCGATATTTTTTTTCATGTTTTCAGCAATTAAATTTCAGTTATTATCACTTTTGACTTCAAATTTAATAAATTTAAGCGATTGGCTATGACTATTCTTATTCGTCTGATTTTAAATAGCTCATTTTTACATTTGCATTGATGGGTATTGAATACACAGCACTGGAACGTGCGGATTTTTTTTAGCACAAGAATGAAAATGTTATCATAATTCTGGTTAGTTGGAAGAGATTACTACATTGTAATACACCCACCAGGTTGTAATGTATACGACAAAAGTTTGATATAATACAAAAAAAAATCCTTTTTGGTAGGTCTCATCATACACTACGATACACCAACAGTAGACAATACACCACGCTACACCAAAAATACACTCACAACACTACACATTACACTACGCTACACCAACACTACGCTACACCAATACTACACAATACACTCACAACACTACACCAACACTACACAATACACTACGCTACACCAATACTACACAATACACTCACAACACTACACCAACACTACACAATACACTACGCTACACCAATACTACACAATACACTCACAACACTACACCAATACTACACAATACACTACGCTACACCAATACTACACAATATACTCACAACACTACACCAACACTACATAATACACTACGCTACACCAACACTGCACAATACACTATGCTACACTTCACCTAAAGCCGAATGTGTTACAATCATATATCGTTAATGCTGGTATATGAACACTATACCTAAAATGAAATATATTACTATCATATATCAGAATATCTACAAAAGTTTCTTTGTAGTTCGTCTTCTCATAAGTTGTCTGTGATTTTCTTACCAAATATATTTTTCTGAAGATATGCCGATTCTGGTAGTACCTTATCTCATGGCCGCAACCAGTACCTTCCTATCCTTGCACTCAACTTATTTATATGTATGTTGTAATATTTAAAAAAAATTAATTATAGTAGGTTCAAGTCCCAAGTTTGAATACCCCTCGAGGATAGCCGGCTCTCTAAATGGCGTTTTATATTTTTTCTTTTATTATTATTATTTTATTATTACCAAGAGACACCGGAACGATCCTTTGTTAAAAAGTTAACTTATATATTTATTTATTTCACCCTGTCGTGTAGCTTATGACTGCGCATCCTGACAGCCTCTGGCGACTTCTCTCCATCCATCCCTGCACTCCGCGGCTCGAAGGCAGTTGTTAAGGGTAGTCCAGTTGAATAAATCCCTTGGACAGTACAATGCATTGGAATTTTTCCTCTGGTGCACAAACCTCTCCAAACTGTCTTCTTGGCCACGAGTAATGTGACTCCGAAGGTATACTGTCAGCAATCTATCGATGATTTTCAGTTCTTTGAGAATGAAGACATTGTTTATTTATCACCAGCATAAAATTTAATATTTCATAGAAAATCTACAATATAAAGACCCATAGAATGGAAAAATACCCTCCCTTTCACACAAAGATGGAATCTACCTGATACGGCCAGTGCTGAAAAGAATTTTTTTGGTATATCCGAAATACATATTACATTAAAAGATCTCACTTTTTTACCAGGCTTTTTTCCTCCACTAAAAACAAATTTAGCAAAATAAATAAATGTGTTTCAGTTTGATAAAATGTTAGCGTATAAAAAATTCGCTTCGTGCAAATGTTTGAGTGTGATAATATTGTAGATCTAACCCAAAAATCCATTGTTTTATGTCAGCGCATTTTTTTGTGTAAAAATCCTATTGGTAAAAACATATTTTGAGACATAAATATTAAAGCCGTTAATACATATGCAAATATATGTTTCTTTAACCCTTCGTGTCCTGTGATGTGTAATCAGTACACATTGCTTCTAAAAACTTAAATATCTCTATAAATATAATAAATGCTGGGTTCAGATTTTAGGTATTCATCCCTAATACATTTACGCATTGAATGAAAAAAAAATATTTAGCACTTATCGGCCACATCAGAGATATTTTGTGAAAATCGGGAATAAATTCACCAATACAATCAAACGTGTGCCAGTGTGTGATGTAAGTATATGCATTCTAAAAATCCGTATGGGTGAGGAACCGACGCTATTCATGTCTCACTCTCACTCTACTTCGGTATATGGGAACGCAAAAAATAGAATCTCAGTTCGGTCGCTTCTCTCTTTTAGTAGTCAGCCGGCTTTCGTTCGAGGTGATCGCTTCGCCCGTTTTGTGAACTTCGTCCGATGTTTTTTTTCATGTTTTAAGCAATTAAATTTCAATTAATATCACTTTTGACTTCAAATTTAATTAATTTAAGCGATTGGCTATGAATATTCTTATTTTTTCGATTTTAAATTGCTCATTTTTACATATGTATTAATGTACTCGTATATTGAATACACATCACCGTAACGGGCGGATTTTTTTATCACAGGAAGGGAAAGTTAAGCCAACAGAAACGATGTTAAAGATGCCGTAAGTAAAAAATATGTTACAACCCTTTTTTTTAAAAAATGGGGTACAAATCAAACCAACCCTCAGAAATGAAAAGACATGTATTTTACCAACTAGGCCACAGATGTCTTTCCGAAACTTTTTTGCCTTCTAATCTATAATTTCATTACACTCGGCGTAATAATTAATGTACACTCTATCGCCAGTAACAAAAAATACCTAAGAACGAATAGCTTTTCTATCGAATATAACAGAATCATATGTATTAAATGTAGATTTTTCTACCAAATGTAAGAAAATTAAAACATTAATTGTGAAACCGAACCTTGGGCATCATCTTGTTTGGCATGAATGATAACCATTAGACCACATCCGCCGACAGTCGTAAGGCATATATACGAGGGCGGTCCGATAAGTACTTAGCCTCACCGCCCGATGGCACCACTATCGCAAGAACAATTTTTTATCGCGTAGTACATTCTTGTTGACAGATACTGTCAAAATTTCAGCCGAATCGGAAGCGTAGTTTTGTTTTGACCGCGTGTCGAAGCGAGCGTGACTGATTCTAAGATTTGATAAAAAAATCATTTACTATGACATTTAGAAAATGAAAAAAAATTATAGTTAAAAAAATACTCGTACATATAGTACCTGTTTTAAGGCAGACAAAAATTATACTAGGGAACTCGCTTCTGGGCACTCCGCAACCAAACGTCTTATTGGAACTGCGCGCTTCCTAAGAAATAGTTGGAACCCAGTTTTTTTAAAAAAAAGAAAGGAATGGTTTTCACGTAAGGTCTCTTTTAAATCATTCTGGTTAGTTGGAAAATATTGTCACGTGGAAATAAGCCCGTAAAACTGTACTGTGTACAACGTAAGTGTAAAATAATACAATACAATATATAGGGTGGCCACTGAAAGTCTAAATAATATAAAACAAAATCTTGCAGGAAGTCCATCGTCGCCCTGGCAGTGTGCGTAGTAGCTCGATTCTGTTAAAACCGCTGGGTGTAAAAAATTTTCAAGCATTGTCCTATAAAGTGCCCCGTTGATTATTTCTAGCTGATCTTCCTCAATTTCAAAGAAATAGGGGCCGATTACTCTTTCATCCATAGCACCGCACCAAACAGTGTATTTTTGGGGATGTAATTTTCTGGGATTCTCAATATTCCAAAATCTGCAGTTTTGTTTGTTGATGTACCCGTTTAAATAAAAATGGGCCTCACCACTCATTATCAAGTTGTCCTAAAAGTTGTTGTTATCTCTGGCTAGGTGCTAAATCGAATGGCGTACTGCAAGCGCTGCTAAGTATCTTAGAGTGGTGGTGTCTATTTTAATTTTCAAGAAATGTTCTATAATATGTAAAGAAAAGAAAAAAAAATTTAATTAACAAGGTATGAAATTAAAATTAAAAAGTTGTGTTCGCCCCATAATGACATACAGCATAGAATCCAGAGCCGACAGTCAGCACCAAAAATCTCCTTCGAACCAGCGAAATGAAGGTACTCAGGAGTATCGCTGGCAAAACCCTTCGTGATAGAGTACGAAACACAAAAATCCGAAGGATATGCGAAGTTTAAGATATTGTCAGATGGGGACGACAGAGAAGTAGGTTCTAGAACGAACATGTATCCAGAATGGCGGAACCAAGAGCCGTAAGAATGGTCAGGGACAGTATCCCTCAAGCAAGCAGACATCCAGGACGACCTTCCAAAAGATCAAAAGACAGCTGGCAGTCGACGTCATAAGAGGGAAACGATGATGCATGATCATAACAGGTCAACAGGCCTAAAAGAAGAGGAAGAAGAAGAAGTTATGACTTTTCAAACCCTTCAGTTTTTCAGTGGCCACCCTTTATTTCAAGCTTTTGTTATCAACCTTTATTTGAGAATACTATTTTCTTATTCTTTAAATCAAATTTATGTTTGAATTTCTATTACAGATAATTCGTTGTGCTGCTTCATCCATATGAGAAAAATCAATTACTCGGGTCATCATTGGCAAAACATGGTTATTCGACAGGGGTAAGCAAGAATATTTTTCTTCTGGATATTTCTCATTCTACCAAAATTCGAGCATTATCCAAGTGGTCTTATCTATTATCCAAGTGGTCTGATCTATTATCAAAGTGGTCTGATCTATAAAACTTGTCAAACAAAGTAAAGGATAGCATACAACAAGCTACTGGCACTTTTATTCGAATCTAATGGGAATGTGTGTATAAAATGTAAATTATTCCACTAAATGAAACAAAATAAAAACACAAATATCAAAACTTTAAAAAAAAAGTGATTCCATCAGAAATCAAAACTCTGGCGTCCACTTGCTTGGCATGAATACTAACCATTGGATTTCAACCACTGAAAGTTTCTTGGCATAAATACTTGTTTTTCATCTATTGCCTGACTGGTCCAACTACAGTATTAACAGGGAGGACCAAGATCTGAGTGAATGTGGTGGAATACAAGTAGCCTGAACGAGTGGACTTGTTGTTACTAAATAATTAGTTGTAAGAATTGTTATCTTTTTATAAGTAGTACGTTGGTGTTAATTATTTCCAAGAATTCGTGTATTCAGATTATAAATAATAAAATAACATGTAGGAAATAAAAATTAAGTTACTTCATAATTATAATATAAAAATAAGATTAGTTGAGATATGAATTAGTATATAGGTATAACCTTTGGCAAAATATTTGTATCATATATTACTTTGTTATGTTAAATGAAAAAAAATCTTGTTTTAAGGCAGACAATAATTTTACTAAGGGCTTGTCTCTGGGCAGTCGGCGGTCCAGTCCTATATTGGAACTGCACGCCCCCTAAGAAATTATTCTAAATGGTAATATCACAATACATTAACCACCTTTTTAAATTAATATTTTTCATAGCTTGTCTCAAATAAAGTGATCATATGACTTTGTTCAAGTTACAAACACACAATACTGTTTTTTTATTTTTTGGGTTGCATTTTACAAAAATTATACGTAAAGATAAAATCTGACCCTCGTGTCCTTATTCGTTAAAAAAGTATTACAAGCAACCATTAAAGGCATTGGCGTAAGTCACGATTTCGGACTTTCAGCTTCTAAAAACTACAATGAAATGACAAAAAATCGAAATAATTTGTATAACCAAAATCAATTTGAATTTAAAAGCTATATATACATAACTAAAAATATTCTAATTATGGCCATAATTGATTGAATGATAACTTTAACAACACCTAATGCTACATACGGACGTAAGTACAATCGATTTTATGTTGTATTGTATTTCACTTTCATTGCAAACAGTACAACCTGGCAGGCTAATTGACATGTGGCACTATTTTCCAAGCAACCAAAAATATGTAAAAAAGATCTTTAGTGAAAATCAGATTGGAATCCTTTTTAAAAAGGTCCGAGTTCCAACGGGAATCGAACCCACAACCTCCAAGCTGGGAGACAAGCGTTTTATCAACTACATCACGGAGGTCATCATTATCTTGTTTGATGATATAAAACCTCTGTATAAGCCAAGGAGGTCATCGTCATATTGTTTGCTGATAGAATACCTCTGTATAAGCCAAGGAGGTCATCGTTATATTGTTTAATGATATAAAACCTCTGTATAAGCCAAGGAGGTCATAGTTATATTCTTTGATGATAGAATACTTATGTATAAGCCAAGGAGATCATCGTTATATTGTTTGATGATATAATACCTCTGTATAAGCCAAGGAGGTCATCGTTATATTGTTTGATGATAGAATATAAGCCAAGGAGATCATCGTTATATTGTTTGATGATAGAATACCTCTGTATAAGCCAAGGAGATCATCGTTATATTGTTTGATGATAGAATACCTCTGTATAAGCCAAGGAGGTCATCATTATATTGTTTGATGATAGAATACCTCTGTATAAGCCAAGGAGGTCATCATTATATTGTTTGATGATAGAATACCTCTGTATAAGCCAAGGAGGTCATCGTTATATTGTTTGATGATAGAATACCTCTGTATAAGCCAAGGAGGTCATCATTATATTGTTTGATGATAGAATACCTCTGTATAAGCCAAGGAGGTCATCATTATATTGTTTGATGATAGAATACTTCTGTATAAGCCAAGGAGGTCATCATTATATTGTTTGATGATAGAATACCTCTGTATAAGCCAAGGAGGTCATCGTTATATTGTTTATTGATATAATACCTCTGTATAAGCCAAGGAAGTCATCGTTATATTGTTTGATGATAGAATACCTCTGTGTAAGCCAAGGAGGTCATCGTTATATTGTTTGATGATAGAATACATCTGTATAAGCCAAGGAGGTCATCGTTATATTGTTTATTGATATAATACCTCTGTATAAGCCAAGGAAGTCATCGTTATATTGTTTGATGATAGAATACCTCTGTGTAAGCCAAGGAGGTCATCGTTATATTGTTTGATGATAGAATACATCTGTATAAGCCAAGGAGGTCATCGTTATATTGTTTGATGATAGAATACCTCTGTGTAAGCCAAGGATGTCATCGTTATATTGTTTGATGATAGAACACCTCTGTATAAGCCAAGGAGATCATCGTTATATTGTTTGATGATAGAATACCTCTGTATAAGCTGAGGAGGTCATCGTTATATTGTTTGATGATAGAATACCGACGACCTCCGTGGCCTGGTGGTAAGACACTTGTCTGCCGATCCGGAAGTTGCGGGTTCGATCCCCGCTAGAACCCAGTTTTAAAAAAATAGGATTCTAGTCTGATTAACACTTAGGGCCCATAAAAACATATTTCTGGTTGGTTGGAAGAGATTGCAACATGGCAATAAACTCGCCAAGTTAAAAAAAAATACCTCTGTATAAGCCAAGGACGTCATCATTATATTGTTTGATGATAGAATACCTTTATATAAAAAGTAAAATCATTCAGCATTATTTAAATAAATTTCCCTATAATCATCAATCAATATAAAGACAAAAAACTTAACACATAAAAAAATTATAACTCAAAAATAAATAAAAATTGTCTCTTTTGCCACAAATTATGAGAAAACTGGCGCTTTTCTTATATTCGGCGATAAAAAAAAATCTCCAATCGTAAATTTTTCCAACTTTGGAATTGAGTTTTGCGACCGTCTCTCGAGGGATCGCTTAAGACAGAGGTTGTCAACAAATGGTCTATGGAGAAATCCAGGCCACAGTAGTGGCACTAAAAACATGAGAATTTTTCGTGAATATATCCCGAGAAACGAGAGTTTTGAGTTAGTGAAGACGTTAATGTCATACCTTGGACCTATTTTTTTTTTGAAAAAGTATTCATTTCGCGTTTAATTTTTTTTCATTTTTTCCAAAAGTTTTAGAAAGTTTACTCACCAATCAACGTTTATATTTCTAAGTTGAAAATATTAACATTAACAGTATAACGATATGTAAAATTCTGTTATTTTTCTCTCTGAAATATGATTATCCAAAAATGGTTTTTAAAAATATTACATCTGATTATAATTAGCCCTTACATCATATATGTAGCTAAAACATACTGAATGATGCGAGTCGACCACTTTTACATCATATTATTTCTGTGGCGTTATGGCAGAAGTTGATATGCCCGTTTTACCTTAGTTTACAGGAGAAGCAATATTAATTTTGATAAGCTGTCAAAATCAGTACCTAGAAATAAGCATTTTGTTAAGTTTTTCCAAACAATATATCTTTTGTTTGGATAATGACTGACACACCAAGTTTTGCCACAACATGCTGAGAAATATTTTCTATAAATTGGGAGAATAAACACAAAATGACAAAAAACGGACATACCAGCTTCTGTAATTTATTTTTATCAAACACTGTTTATTCCACTTTTTTGTGACGGTATAACCCTGCCGGTTTCAATGATTTCACCTCATCTTCAGGGGAGCGCAAACAAGTCTTGTTTGCGCTCCCCTGAAGATAAGGTGAAAGCCATAAAACCGGTAGGGTTATACCGTCACAAAAAATTGGAATAAACAGTGTTTGATAAAAATAAATTACAATGTCTTTAAACCTCCACAACGTTAATGCCTTAACTACTGCCTGGTTCACACCACTCCTTAGCCTCTTGTTTTGATTCAGGATCATGGTGGTAGACCCAAGTCTCATCCATAGTGATGAATCGACGCAGAAAATCATTTTTATCCTTTCGAAATTGCTCCAAATGTTGCTCAGAAAGTCGCATTCGAACGTGTTTTTGTTGCATTGTTAGCAAATGCGGCACCCATTGTGCACACAGTTTTTTGAAACCCAAAACTTCAGCCAAAATATGCCATGTTGTTCCATGTGAGATGCCTATGGTGTCAGTTATCACATCCACAGTCGATCAATGATCTTTCAAAACCATATCCTGTATTTTCGCTATGATTTCTGGTGTTGATGCACTTTTTGGACGTCCTGAGCGTGGATCGTCTTCAACGCTTGTACGGCCACGTTTAAACTCCAAAACCCTTCGATGAACGGTTGGAAATGTAGGAGAAGACTCCTTTAATACTTTCACTATCTTTGCATGGATCTCAGTAACCAATAAACCTTCCAAAACAAAGAATTTAATCACTGCATGATATTCGGATTTTTCCATTGTTAAAAAATACACTGACACGTCAACTTCAAATGGCTTGTAAACAAAGAATGAATTGACAAATCGAAATTAAATTTTGAGTACGTTCTTATGAAAGATGAAATATTAAAATGGCGTAGAAATTTTGGTTTTCTACTGCTCCATAGATGTCACTTTCTTTACTTTTTGACTAACCTATTATAAACAACATACCAACTTCTGTCATAACGCCACCGATTTATAGTTAACATTGTAGAGGTTTAAAGACATTTTTTTTAAGGAATAGATATGACCGAAGTTATAAGGATACCTATATACAATACCATCGAACACTAGGTGGAAAAAGTGCCTGTGTCGTTCGAGGAGAGTAGCACAGCGCTGAATTCGAACCGACGACCTTCAACACGTAAGTCCAGTGCGTTACCGCGCGACCATGCACCTCTTTAAAACATTGTGATTTGTTTCATGAAACACTATTTATTCCACTTTTTGTAACGGTATAACCCTACCTGTTTCAAGACTTCCCCTACCGATTTCAAGGCAGTCTTGTTTGTGCTCCACTGATGATGAGGTGAAAACCTTGAAACCGGTAGGGTTATACAGTTACAAAAAGTGGAATAAACAGTGTTTGATAAAACAAATTTATATATTTTTTTTTCTATCACAGCAACCTCTTTACCCAAGACTTTATTTACGTCAAACACATTTCCCATATATAGGGTGTTCTAAAATAATATAAAAACACTTTTATACTCTGTCGTTTACTTAACCTTGCTATAAAAAAATATTATATCAATAATTCGTTAAGAATTACAAAATGAGGAGAATTTTTATTTCCTGCAAGATGGACGGATGGAGGATGTTATTGGTGAGTTAGAACCGTAATTGTGCCAAAATGTCATCGAAAATTTTGACAAAAGAGTGGCAAGAGTTAAACATTTGGCGGATATGGTTTTTTGTGTTTAAATGTTATACACTATACTTCAATAACCAATAAAAAGTTTTGGAAATTAAAGCAAATTGTGTGATTTACTCAAGAAATTAAAAAAATTAAAGCTCAATTTGAAATACCCTTTGCAAGTGCATAGGAATACTAAAATACCTCTATTTTGTGGATAAAATATATAAAACCGCTTCACCAAGCAAGGTCTATGACGAAGTGGTAAATTATCTAAATTATCTTAACTAAATTATCTAAAAAAGAAAAAGGTAGGAAGGCATACAACGGCGCACTTAGTACTGCTTTTACCAACTAATTAATGACAAAATGTTTGAACACGATTGTGTGGTGTATTTGTGATTAAAAAAGAGCGATAAAAATAGAAATATGGTAGTCTTATGAAACAAAATATGTACACGTATGTATGAAAATAATAGAAAACGAGGAAGAGTTAGCCCACGGAAAGAAAAAAATTAACTGAGGAAAAGACAAGAATAATATGAAATAGGTTAACATACATGATCCTATGTGTGGATGTGAATTAAGCTGAAACTATGAAGATAGGTAAATAGAGATATGAACATAAATAGAGATATGTAGATAAATAGAGATATGTACAAAGTGGCTAATTTTATACATTCCAGCTTATTCAGTTCCTTTTTCTGACTTTTTTCATCTCATTCTTTCAATATATAAATCACTTAATCAAACCATACTTGCCTCAGAATTCCTTCATTCATTCGTTCCACATGTCCATACAGTGAGACTCTGGAATCAGTTACACACCAATATAAGACTCGGTCCGTCCATGGCATGGTTTAAGAAGAGACTGAAAATACTTAATTTCTAGTCAGTAAAATAACGTGTTTCATTCCTGATTTTTCTTTTACTTTCTTGTCCACCATCCTTTCCTTTCCTTTTGATTGATGATATGTCACTTTATATGAAAAATAATGTTCGGATGATTGTCCGTCTTTGTGGGGTTCGTTGGCATATGCTCAGGTATGTGTTTTTGGATTTCGTTGGGGATAGAGAGTCATTTGAATGATTTATGCGACCACGTAACTTGCTTCATTTACTTTTGTCTGGTTGGTTGGAAGAGATTGCCGCCTGGCAATAGGCCCGCCAAATTGTATTTACAATAAAAGTGTTAAATAAATAAATGTCCACATTTAATCCATAATTCCAAAAAATGTCAAATATGGAAGCCTTGGCTACCCCCTTCATAAATAAAATATTACCATATTCGCGGCTGTTTACGTTACGGTCACGAGTATGGGTGGCTGGGTAGGTGTTTCTTGCGTTATTTGGAAATATTTTTGATCACCTTAAGGATGAAAACTGCAACCCATTTGAAACGTCTGTCATCGTTTAAGCTATCTTAATACGGTAACATTTTAAGCTATCTCTCTCTCTCTCCTATGTGTATACACTTACAGTGAAATGTCCCGATGGCAAGTAAATTTTATAAGTTAAGGAAAAAAGATGAATAAGGCATTAGAAATTATATGTTGTCTGAAAAGTATAATAGTTTCGTATTTTTCGGATATATATCGTTAAGGTGTAATGTTCATTGCCAATTTCATTCCGAATATGCTGAATATAATTTTCACAAAAAGGCTTAACGCATTTTTAGGACATTGTTAAAGTGCACGAAATGATTTTCTGGCGAGATTTTGAATATTGAACAAAATAAGTAGTTGTTTTGGTTCTTGGTGGGTTTTTTACTATAAAAAAATATACAGGGTGTCTCAAAAAATATATAACACATTTCAAATGATTGAAAATTAAATTCAGTATTTCTTAAGCCATATCTAACATTAAAACTTCAAATTAAAGATGAAAAAAAAAATTTTATTGATCGCAAATGCTCTAACTATAGATTTTAAGCATAACATGTAATCACAAACTTCACGAACCATTCCTTAAAACCTCTTTTGCCCAAAGGAAATAGGCTTATTTGGCTCCCAGACATACAGTGGCGTGCCGAATTCAATAAAGGTAAAGGTAGGAAAACCATTTAGACAGTCGATCGGAGAGTAGTTGTTATTGCGACAGGATTTTGCGTACTTGGGCTTTCAGGATGAATGACGTGTGGAAAAGATTTGTGTGGGCTCGTGAATGTGGGTTTCTTCTTGTTGTTTTAAATTTTGTTGTTTATGTGTTTCTGTATGTTTTTTATTTATATTCTTATGATTGTGTGCAGTATATTGTGGGATGAATATTTTTGGTCTTTCTGAAGTGATGATGTGTGAGGAGTTTAATTTCGCATGATGTTTCCAGTTGTAATTGAGTGTCACTGTTTGTCAGGTTGATGAGAACGTGCAGCGGGGTTTTGTTTTTGTATAATCAAAAATCGGAAAGAAGTATCGATTTATTTTTTCATGTTAAATATCCTCAGTGAGATACAGGCAAAATCCTAGTTTACTGGGGATACGACAAATGAAAGGCAACAAACCCAGATCCATTAAAATTGTATGTCCAAATTAAGTTACCTTTGTTTTTTCACAAATTATGTATATTTCTTGTCATGTGGAATAATAAATAAAAATAAATAAATTTATTATTTTTGTTATTTGGCTGCATTCTTTTTCAATGGTTGCTCTCAGTTCATTAACTGTTGTAAGTTTTGCACCATTTACTTAATTTTTTATGAGTCTTCATTAAAAAGAGTTAATTGGCGTAAGGTTTGAGGAGCGTGGTGGGTATTCAATGATACATTTACACCCAATCCATCTGTTTAGAAAATTGTCATCAAAATAGACTCTCGTAAAACAGAGATACATCATCAAATTGAAAATAAGAGTAATTCTCATCCCTAAACTCTTCATAAATGCGCAGTATGACAAATTTAAATAAATAAATATAGGTTTATTGACAGCAATATAGTACGTACAAAATATATTTAAATAACACTTCTAAAACAGATAAATTGCAGATAATACATTAAATACAGAAGCTATCAAAAGGTCTGGGCTCATCTAATAACATCCCCCCTGCCAAGATACACCCCACCAATATAGGGCGAACCTAGCTACGGGGACACCAGATGTTTTTTCAGCCCACACCCTTGAACACGTAGAACAAGAATATAAAAAAAAAACAGAAAATAAATAGATGACAAAAAAAATACATTCAAGAGAGAAGACATTAAAAGGTCCGTGCTCATCCCACAAACATTCCCCCGGCTGAGATACACCCCACCAATGTAGGGTGAGCCCGACCACAAGGACATCAGGGGGCTTCCATCCCACACCCCCACATATGTAGATTAAATAATAAATAAAAAAACAAAAACGTATGGCAGAAAACAAAATAAAAAGTAAACCCACATATACCTCAGGTTAACTGTCAGAAGGAACGAAAAAAAGAAATTCAAATTTTATAAAATGACAAATGGGAAATGAAATAGTTGAGACAACATTGAAATAGTTAGGCAGTAATACATTGAAATAGTTAAGCAGTTTTAAAAGAATAAATGAGGAGATAACGCACAAACACGTACGCACAAACCCCGATTCACCACCAGCGAAAAGAGAGAAAAGAAAGAAAAAAAAAAAAAAGAAAAGCAAACAAGAAACCCATTAACCACTGAGAAACCCATTAACCACCCAGAGGATAACACTTTAGAGCATCTCTGAAGGTACAACTATTCACCCGCTCCTTCAAGGCCTGGGACAACTCGTTCCAACATTTGCTGGCTGAGTATGAGAAGGATCCCCTGAATAGTGTTAGATTATGGTTTGGGATAAGTAAAAGAGTTGTTTTTTTACCGAGCCGTTTATCTGTGTGTGATGCAGAAGATTTCTACATCACGCACAGATAAACGGCTCGGTAAAAAAATGTGGATACATTTTTTGCGACACCCTTTGTACGAATATTTACAGTGTATGATAATAATGCAGTAAGTGATCGTGTGTGTCAAATGTAGTTTTAATAAAATCATCATAGTGATACGACACTCGAAGATAATGTCTGTTCTGAAAGACTAACTACCAAATCAAGGCTTTGATCGAGAATAACCAGCGTTCTTCGACATGACATGTAAAATATCAAAACAACCATCCACAATCATTTGAATCAATTTTAAATTGAACCTAAGATACGAACTTATTTTGCAAACAAATCAATACCGTATATAATATTCAATATTTATAACCAAAAACAAATCAATACCGTATATACGAGGCATATCCAGAAAGTAAGTGTACTGAGGCTCTCACGACCGGATGGATTTTATTTTCGACATGTTGGCTACACTTCCGTGTAGCCTGACCCTTCTCCTCCGCAACGAGACCAGTTCGAGGTCAGTACGTCGAGAAGTGTCGACGCGACAACACGTTTCGTGAAAAATGTAAATTCAATATCCCGCCAAGCGCAAAATACGCGGCGTCATCCGTTATCTCGTTTGGAAGGGAAAACCTCCGGTTGAGGTTTATAATCAGGTAAAAACTGCATATGGTGATAAAGCTATGAATCGTACGAGTGTGTACAAGTGGTGTCGCGAGTTTAAAAACGGTCGTACGTCTGTGCATGATGATCAGAAGAGCGGAAGACCTTCATTTGTGACTGACGAAATGATTTTGGGACTGTCAAGGCATAATTTTAATTGAATATATGCCTCAAGGGGAGACCATCAACTCTGCAAGATACTGTGAGACCTTAAAAAAATTGCGGAGGGCGATTCGGAACAAGAAGAAAGACATGCTGACAAAGGGATTCTGCCTGCTGCTTGACAATGCCAGACCACAAACGGCCAACGCCACGAAGGAACTGCTCGCCTCGTTTAAATGGGATGTCCTGAACCATCCCGCGCATTCCCCTGACCTAGCACCTTCAGATTACTATCTCTTTACCTCCCTGAAGCTGCACATGGGTGGAAAAAGGTTTTCAACCGACGAGGAGGTAAAGGAAGAGGTGGAGAAGTGGACGGAGGGGTTGGCGGGAAACTACTTCGACGAAGGCATCAAAAAGTTGATACCCCGCTTCACCACCTGCATTGAGAGGAATGGCGATTATGTCGAAAAATAGCTTACATATGTAATACGGTAACCACGTATTTTTTTTGTTTAAATAAAAAAAATTGTAACCTACAAAAATTCAGTACACTTACTTTCTGGACTTACCTAGTAATATTCAATCTTTATAACCAAAAACGCAAGAAATATGTAAATATTCACAATTTCCTGCGTTATCGGCCGAGTAGAAGTTTCCAAGAAATTCTGAGGATAAGACAACACAAACACTCAAAAAGTATCCCGCTAAGGGACGGTTATTTACTTAAGGAAAATCTCCCGAAGACCAATCAGCGCTTCAAGGGTTGGGATGCTTGGTTTTCCTCTTTTAGCAACACTTTGGAGATCACGGGTTTTGTTTTTCAAGCCTTTTTCTTTGAATTGAAAAGTACTTAATGCAGCGTTTCCCAAAATCATACATAAATATATTTTTTTGCAAATGTTACAATTTGATGTAATATGTTAATTCTCATATGGCAATTTTTTCCAACCAACAAAAACGTATTTGAAAGCACTTTAATAAAAACCAGATAGAAACCTTCTGAAAAAATTGGACACCAACATTTATCGAACTGGCAAATCTAGAAATGATACAAGGCGTAACCGAAGAAATACATTGCTTAAATCTCTCACTTCCCTGCCATACTCTGCTGGTTATTGCGTCAAAATTATATAAATGGTCTGGACATACTCGTATATTGGCATTGAGGACTTCCGAACTACAAAATACACATTGAAACTACCACATTACTATTAAGGTGCAAAAGTTTCTGGTCAGAATAAGTTAGAGCTGTATGGACAGAAACCAAGCCCAATTCATGGTCATGCGATATTACAGCAAAATAATTTGACACCTCTACCGTCAGAAGTATAACAACTAGGGATGATAGAAGACGTGTTGTTTTATTATATTCTGAAATATTGAAAGTTGAATAGCGCATGGTCGTTTTCCAAAAGAAGGGGAAATCCCAAAATAAATCAGATGCTATTATTAGTTGACAGCATCCAAATGTAGACAGTATTTAAACATAATAGTTGACATGTAAACCCCTTCCTTATTTATGGGAAATAAACGTGATAACCGAACTTTATTAAATTTTTGACATTTTAAAATAGTGTACATGGGTACACAAAAGAACGGAAATAAAATTCAATAAACGCATTGTTTATATATTATTTATAGTTAAGGCATTGACATTGTGAATGTTGATAAAACAAATTACATGTTGTAATTTATTTTATCAAACACTGTTTTTTATACCACTTTTTGTAACGGTATAAACCTACCAATTTCAAGGCTTTCACCTCATCATCAGGGAATTATGTTCGAACTTGTACCAAGATACACGCTTCTAACGGTCAACATTCAGGTTGGGGACTGCGGGTTGAGGAAGGCATGGGACAACCTCGGCGAGCAGCGGAAAGATTCTTGGGATATATGTGTTTGCCAGATGTTCATCTCGATGCACTGACTTAGAAATTTCTAGGGCCTCTAATCTATCCAATTTATTTCCGTTACTACTGATATGTAAAAATTTGGCATCATCGATAGAAAATGTATAGTTTTCACGATGATAATGATTAGCCATTTCAGAATAAATAAGAGAATTGGTTGCCGATTCAACAAATTACATATTGTTTATAGTTAAGACATTAACATTGTGTAGGTTCAAAGACACAGTAATTTGTTTTACCAAACACTGTCTATTCCACTTTTTGTAACAGTATAACCCTAACGGTTTCAAGGTTTTCACCTCATCATCAGGAGAGCACAAACAATACTGAATTATGTTCGAACTACTAAAGACATACATGCTTCTAATGGTAAACATTCGGGTTGGGAACTGTAGGTGGAGGCAATAGAGGCCTTAGAAATGGTGCTAAATCAGTGTCATCCGGGTGAACATCTGGCAAACACATATATTCCAAGAATTTCGCCACTGCTCGCCGAGGTTGTCTCCTCCCTTCCTGCACCTAGTTCCCAGCCCGAATGTTTATCTTTAGAAGCGTGTATATCGGTAGAAGTTCGAACAGAATTCAGTCTTGTTCGTGCTCCTCTGATGATGAGATGAAAATCTTAAAACCGGTAGGATTATACCGTTATAAAAAGTGGAATAAACAGTGTTTAATAAAACAAATTAAAATATAATAAACATTTATCTTAGAAAACTTTGAGAACCGCTCTCCTTGAGGATCAAAACAAATGACGACACACAAACTTGAGATAAAAGATGAAGATTTATTTATTTTCCGACAAAGTTTCATTCTTCCTTCTAGAACTTGAAAGTATGCTTCAACTCATGAAAAATGGACGTTTGTATGCAAAAGGATCCAACTCGTATTTACCTATTTTTAGATATTTAGAAAAACATAACAATTGTTTGTATGGAATAAAAAAATGATGCTATTTTAGGAACTAGTCCTTAAGGGAAGAGATGATGATGATTTGTTGATAAATAAAACACGTTTTGGATCGCAATGCGGAAGAAGAGTTTTTATTAGTAAACGTAGGTATTTATACTATTTCCACGTGTGTGCGGGAATGCGAGCAAGATATCCTTCGTCTCGTTTCTGCATTAGCGAAACGATTAATGTTGTATGTAGGTATCATTCAAATACGGAACTGGCGAGACAGCCGTGGTGCGTTCTCGCTCCGGCGTGTAATGCGGTCCGCTCCGGGCCGCGGGTTGAATGGCCGGCGTGTGAACTCTGGACTTGAATGGCCGGCGTGTGAACTTTGGACTTGTTTATTTAAATTTGTCGAGGAATGCAAGGGTCACTTCCTCGGTCATTGACCGTGTGTATGAATGCCCACAGTATTCCGAGTGGGCGACCGCCACACTATTTTACTTATAATACATCAATCAACAATTTCCGGGACTAACCAACAGATGGCATCTCTATAACAAATCCATACCATTCTCAGCTAGTGCCAGCTTTAAGAAGTTACGTGTCAAATTTTCATGACATTCCGACATTGTGTCATTGAGTTACAGTGGTTTTAGTGATGCTACTTTGGCTATTCTCAAAACAATGGAAAAAAACGAATTTCGTGGGTTAATAAAACATTGCTTTTTAATAGGGAAAATACCGTTCAAACTCAGCGATGGCTTGAAAAGTGTTATCCGGGCTCTGTTCCGTCGAAAACAACCATTTGTCGGTGGTATGCTGATTTCAAACGCGGTCGTACAGACACAAATATGCTGAAAGCTCTGTCGTCCAAATGAGGCTGTTACACCAGAAAACATTAAAAAATCCTCAAAATCATGAAGGAAAATCGCAAAGTAAAGTTGCGTGAGATAGCTGACATCTTGAAGATATCATATGGTAGTGTTTACACTATTTTGCATGAACATTTGGTCATGAAAAAGCTTTTTTTCGAAATGGGTGCCTCGTTTGCTCACAGTGGAACAGAAACAACAACGCATCGATAATTCAGAGCGCTGTTTGGCACTGTTGACGCGAAATAAACAGTGTTAAAATAAATGAATGCCAGTAAGGTGAAGAGGAGCATTCTTAGATAGTTTGGGCATGTAGAACTAATGAATTAAGAAAAATTAATAAAACAGATATAAAGTGCAAATAATGTGAGTGAAAAGCGTGCTCATTTTCTTCATCAGATAAATGAAAGTATGGTTGGATCAAGTGAATAATATTTTGAAAGAAGGCAATGTTTTAAAAGGATCTTCTTCAGCCTTCATTCTCTTAAAGTGCTGCAAAGATTCCTGCCTATTGAAACCAAAATTTTACTCGTACAATATGTGCTCTTTCTAATTCTGGACTATACGGACGTCTGTTGTTTGGATGGTACAGAGAAAGCGCTGGACAAATTATAGCGTCTTCAATATGTTTGTCTGAGATTTATTTTCAACCTACGAAAGTACGATAACATAACTTAATACCAGAAGGCATTGAACTGGTTGAATGCTAGAAAAAGACGCCAAATTCACATACTGTCTCTATTGTATTATATCCTTAACTGTCCCCCCATCCCCCTTTATCATGCCGAAAATTTTCAGCGTCTTTCCAATCATGGATTAGCGCTATGCTCAAACAGAGATTGTTTATTGGCCTTTCCAGTTCATCACTCCTCTTTTTTTACGGCGTCCTTTACTGTTTATGCAATAAGACTTTGGAATCAGTTACAAACCAATATATGACTCGCTCCGTCCTTGGCACGCTTTAAGAAGCGACTGAAAAAACTCTTAATTTCAAGTCAGAGAAATAACTTGTTTCATTCCCGATTTTTCTTTTCCTTTCCTCTCCACCATCCCTTCCTTTTCTTTTGATTTATGATATCTCACTTTATATGAAAAATAATGTTCGGGTGATTGTTTGTCTTTGTGGGGTTCGTGGACATGTGCTCACGTACGAGTTTATGGATTTCGAGGGGATGGATAGCCATCTGAATGATTTATGTAACCATGAAACTTGCTTCATTTACAATTTTCTGGTTGGTTGGAAGAGATTGCCACCTGGCAATAATCCCGCCAGATCGTATTTGCAATAAAAGAGTTGAATAAATAAATAAATGTTAGAAGTCTGCAAATCTTGAAAGTTGTATCGCGATAGGAACGTATGGTGATTATCTCTTATCTGCCTACCCCGACAGAGATACGGTGTAATGGTATATGTTTCAATCGATACGTTATACATTTATTTAATAACTAGCTGTACCCGGTCACGCGTTGCTGTGGCTCAGTCTGGTTAAATGGAAAAGAAAAAACAGAGAAATTTGATGTCTTTCAGCCACTCTCAGTCTGTCGCGTTCATCCGCAGTACAAAGGCGGATAAAAATTTAGTATATGGTGTGTTGCTTTTATGTCCAAACCGATGGCGCTATTTTTCAATACACGTATTTGAAAATTTTATATTTATTATTTAATATTTAATTATTTAATATTTAAGAAAAATAAAAAAAACAGTTAAAAATGAAATGAAAGAATCCGAAACGTCGAAAAGGCAATGTCACATAACCTGACAATGAGAATTGTTTAGTTTGCGTGTGTCGCCGCAGGGGGCGCTCCCATTATTTCGTCTGTTTCATATACTTTTTTATATACAACTGTATATAAAAAAAATATAAACAAACATGCTTGTATACGAATGCAACCTTTTGTCAACATTTCAAAGCCATCGGTGAAGAACTTTCGGAGATTAGAGATTTTCTATTAACGAATATTTACGTTTTTATTTATATAGACAACTAATATTATTAATTTGTTATATTATATAAATTTAAAAAAAATCTAACTGCTTCAATGGTTGTTCTAACGAATTGAGTTTTGATTAAAATAAAACGTCAATTAAATTAAATGTAGTTTGATTAAAATTACTTCGTCCCCGTCAATCAATTTTTTTAATGAAAGCCACTGGTAATTCTGGGATTTGATAAAAATTGTTAAAATTCTATAAATATGTTTTCAAGTATTCGGCTACAAATTTCTTCAATAAATCTTCGGAAAACTGAAAATTTTATTCTAAGAAACAATATTTCAAAGAAGTTATTTGTACAAGTCGATGGAAATTGGTCTTAAAAGAAATTTTACAGCGTTTGATTACAAACGTAGTTAGTAAGTTGTGAAAGAAATTGAAAAGTGGGGATATTTATGTTTGTTTCTGAAAATATCTTTCAATGAAATGTACAATTATGTTCATTCATTCGTGAGGCAATAAAAAAATCCGTATTGATCATTCGAATTGATTATTAAACGGCTTAGCCAAAAGAGAATATTGTCTTCAGTGCCAAAAATCGAGTCTTTGGACTATGATCCACTGGAGTTGGCAAGTCAATTGTTATTTTACTTATTAACCTATTTTTTTTCTTATTTAAAATCCATATTTAGATCACAAATCATTATACGGGGTAAGGGCTTAAAAATATCTGATATTCTCGCGACCGGGCTCGCCCTCCATTAGTGGGGTGTATCTTGAATGAAAGGATGTTATGAGATCAGCCCAAACATTTGGATAATTTCTCTCTTAACCTTTCCCTTCCTTTGCTAGAAAAATCCGGGCGTTCCGGTGCTGTATATTCAATACACATCAATACACATGTATGTTAAAAATGAGCGATTTCAAATCGGAAAAATAAGAATATTCATAGCCAATCGCTTAAATTTATTAAAGTCAAAAATGATATTAATTGAAATTTAATTGCTGAAAACATAAAAAAAAATCGGCCGACGTCAACAAAACGGGCGAAGAGACCATCTCAAGTGGATGCCCGAGGCTACTGAAGCGAGAGAACAGAGATTCTTTTTCTTGCGTTCCCATAAACCGAAGTAGAGTAAGAGTGAGACGTGAATAGCGTCGCTTCCTCACCGATAGCGTTTTTTTAGAATGAATATTCTCAATTTTCACAAAATATCTCTGATGTGGCCGATAAGTGCTAATTATTACTTTTATATTTTTTAAATTCAATGCATAAATGTATTACGGAGGAATACCTATAATCTGAACCCAGTATTTATTATATTTATAGAGATATTAAAGTTTTTAGAAGCAATGTGTACTAGTTACACATCACAGGGAAGGAAGGGTTAAATGTAATTTGGTCGCCATTATCTTGAAATATGTATTTTGTATAATTTTATATAAATATGCGATTTCAGGGTATATCTATAAATGTACATACAACAGTAGATTGCTATCAATACACCATTATTTATTTACTTATTTATTTAAACAATGTCATTTTCTAATCCTTTTTTTATTGCTACTAATATAATTAAATATTTAATTTAAGAAAAAATCTCTCTTTCCTAATAATAATTCGCAAATTACCGTTTTCAAAACGAAGAGTAAATATCTAACAAATGTCATACATCATACGTTTTGGAAATATAAGGCAACAATACTCTCAAATGTTTAACGGCTACGAGTATTGTTACCAGACGAACTCGTTGGCCGGACTCTTACTCTTTTTATATATATTTTTTGGTACCATCTGGAATCAAACCCGAAATCCTTGGGTATAAAATCAGCGTCTCACAAACTAAACCACGGATGTTGAAAATAAAATATGTCATATAATATTTACCTATATTTATCCGGAATGCTCTGAAGTTCGTCCAAAATAGAAAAAAATGCATATAGTAAAACAGAAGTCATGAAAATATTATATGTATGGTATATTATTTTTAGTTAAGACATTAACATTTCCTTTTGATGGATGATATCTTACTTTATATGAAAAAGAATGTTCGGGTGACTGTCCATCTTTGTTGGGTTCGTGGGCATGTGCTCACGTATATGTTTATGGATTTCGTGGGGATGGATGGTCATTTAAATGATTTATGCGACCACGTAACTTGCTTCATATTTTTTTTGTCTGGTTGGCTGGAAGAGATTACCACCTGGCAATAAACCCACTAGATTGTATTTGGAATAAAAGTGTTAAATAAATAAATAATAAATAAATAAATAACATTGTGGAGGCTTAAAGACATTGTAGTTTATTTTATCAAACACTGTTTATTCAACTTTTTGTAACGGTAAAACTCTACTGGTTTCAAGGCTTTCACCTCATCATGAAGGGGAGTACAAACATTGTTTGTGCTCCCCTAATAATGAGAAAAAAGCCTTAAAACCGGTAGGGTTATACCATTACAAAAAGTGGAATAAACAGTATTTGAGAAAACAAATTACAATCAAAATATTACATTGTCGACAATAATTAAGAGATTTGTGTTAAAATATGTCGTAAGATTTTTATTTTTGCTTACAAAATTATACGCGCGCTTTAATGACTCAATCATTAAATTGAAAACATTTATTTTTTCAACGTCCTGGTGTAGTGTTGAATAAATTACAGTTGTGAGTGAAGATTTCATTATTTTCACATTCAGCTGTCAGTTGATGTGTTAGATCTTGTTGTGTTTAATCATCTTTTAACCTCAAACCTAATCATTAAAATTACTTCATAATTCCAATTCCGCGACTTTGAAAAAACGCTATTTATTTTTTTAGCTATAATTTTTTTTCATTTTCTAAATGTCATAGTAAATGATTTTTTTTATCCAATCTTAGAATCAGTCATACACTGCAAATTATTCCATCGCGAGAATATTGGACCGAATTTTTTTTTGTTGTTTGTCGATTTACCGGGCGGAGATTCCTTTTACGGTGAGGTTTTCCGGTCCTTCTTCCCTTTTTGTATTTTCGCCGCCGTTCTTTGCCTTCTGTTCCTGTTCTTTACACAAATCTCCTGAGATCAAATAATGGACTCTGTACACCTATTTCAATATTCACTTTTCGTCCCCGCTTATACGAGGGATGACAACTTAATTGTAGGACTTGATGATAAATTCAAGATATTTTAAAAGTACTTAATGCAATTAAATGATCGATATAACATACTTCGTGGTTTGTTTGAAAAGATGTTTGAATCCCTAATCAGGGGCTGATTACAAATCCTGGATTAAATTCCTATTGGTTTTACTTCCCTTGATTTATTTAAAAAAAAAAGGATCTTGTCTTGTTTCCTCTTATACTGAACATCAACAGTTGACTTACATAGTCATATTTTAACCTATCACAGATTGGCTTCCATAGTCATCTTACGGTTGCACCAACATCATGTACACTGACCCTTCTCATTGTTTTATTCTTTCTGTTTTACTCGCCATGTGTAGTGGGCATTCATTAAATTCCTATTTAACATCATTGTGGGTGGTTGAGAGAAATTGTCTCATGACAATAAGTCCGTTTGGCAAATGAAGGATAAAAGCTAGATTAATGATACAAAGATCAGTGCACTCACAAATAGTGGAGTTTCAATCTATGAAATCAGGCGGAATGAAAACATCAAAAATTAATACGTGGATAAAATTAGATTTAGAAGAAAACAGAAGAAATTAACGTTAAGATGGTATCAGTCTAGTTTTCTTTTAAGACCTGATAAGCATCTGGTTAGTTGGAAGAGATTATTAAGTGACAACACGTCTTCACGTTGTAAATGATGAAAGTATTATAAGAAAAGTAAAATATTTTTTATAGCGATACGAAAAGCAAGTTAGTGGGGTACGAAAACATTTAAACTCGAACTGGACAGAACTCCACAAAATAATATAAGTGTTCATAGTTATATAAAATTAAGGCTGGTTTATTGAAGATAAAGATGACCAATAAAACATATGTAATTGGAGTGCATGATAGAGGAAGAGTAAGGAAAAAATGGTTGGATAAAGTGAATGGTATTATGCAAGAAGAAAACGTAAAAGTCAAAAAAATTGTTTGAGTTGTATAAGAATATATAAGGATTTAGAAGAAGCCAATGTTATATATTGAAATAAGTAAGTTTTGCAATATTTCCTCTCTGCCTAACCCGACAGGGAAATGACGTGATGATATGTATATATATTAAAAAGGACGGCATAGTTCCTAGAACTTTATAAACACTCCAGGAAAATTGACCGGATTTAAGAATCACAGAAATGAAAAATGTTTGTTTTGGGAGAATTAACGGGAAAACTAAAAACAACTTGAAGGATTCAGATACCGTGTAATTTTGTTTTAAATGTGTAGGGAATAGGGGCTGCTATATAAATATATATTTTATTTAAATTCATTAAACCACCTTTCCGGTTATTTTTCTACCAGTTATGCTCTAGCTGTAGCCCTCTAGCTGGCTAGTAGTTTTCTAGCTGGCTAGTAGTTTTCTAGCTGGTTAGTAGTTTTCTAGTTGGCTAGTAGTTTTCTACTTGGCTAGTAGTTTTCTAGTTGGCTAGTAGTTTTCTAGCTGACTGACTTTCTTATATGATACGAATTATTGTATTTTGACATTTTGGTTTTTGGAAATAAAAAATCATCACAATTTCTCGTAGGGGTAATTGGGCCGTTTTTTAGAGTATACTCTGACAACGAATTATTATATTATATTATTTATAGTTAAGGCATTAACATTGTGGAGGTTTAAAGACATTGTAAAATGTTTTTTCAAAAGCTGTTTATTTCACTTTTTGTAACGGTATAACCCTACCGGTTACAAGGCTTTCACCTCATCTTCAAGACTGAATTATGTTCAAACTGGTACCGAAATACACGCTTTTAACGGTAAACATTCGGATTGGGGACTGAGCACTGGGGGAGGCATGGGATGGCCTCGGCGAGCAGTGGATAGATTCTTGGTATATATGTGTTTGCCAGATGTTCACCTCATAATTTACGAATCCATTTATGTATTTTATTAAATTTATAATCATATCGTTCAAGTGCTGAAACTATCTACAAATAACAGTTTCAGCGCATAATAGTTATACAAAGAAAAGTTTCTAAGCTAAAAATCCATTTCTCGTACAGAAATCACAACGAGTATGACAACGTAAGAAAAAGGGGGCTGAACTTTATTTTCCTAGAAAATACCTTGTAAAAGTCACAGTCTTACACTATTAAATAAAGTTTTATGTTATTCTTTTCTAAGTAGTTGTTAGTTTTGCGTGACAATTAAAGTTAAACAAGAGATTCTACCATATGTAAGCACCGCGCAATACCGTTTGAAACATGAGTTTTAAAGGATTCACAAGTGATGAGAAAACAAAACTCTTTAGAAACGGTGCCGTGTCGGTTTAAATTGCAAGATATCTGATATCTTATAAAGGATTACTTAAACCCACACTATAAAAATATATTGACAATATCCCTTTTAAAGCGGATATTTTTTTACAAACTCCTTACAGTGAAGAACAGTGTTTTACCCAACCCCCTTAAAAGGAAAAAAGAACGCTCTTACACCGAAGACTTCAACGTCTTCAAAACATTAAAAATTACCATACCAAATGATGACCTTACTGATAAGATCCTTGACTATCTTCCTGTGGCTTCGGGTTTGATAGCATATGGTACAAAAAGGGTCCCAGTCTTATAGTGTTCATCTGGTAAGAATACTCACGAGCGTTCGACATGTGTTAATGTAGTTGATTTCTTTTTGTGAGTTGGTTATGGAAAGAAGGACACCTGACACCATGACACCAGGATTGTAGTGCTGGGTTGGGAGTATTTAAATCTTATAAGTGACTCTTTGCAGAGTCACTTGTACGTTTGTTAACACCAAACGTTGCCTTTGGTGTATCGTGTCAGCGCTCTTTATTTGTGTACGTGTTTGTATCATAAGTGTGAGGAAGGAGGGATAGCGTCCGCGCCCGTCTTTCTTGGATTCACCTCGCATTTGCTTATAGACTGAGAAAGCGCGGAAAACTCAGTCGAGGTGCTCGGCCCCTCGGGCTTCCGACATGGGACCTGTCCCTTCGGCGTTATCTTCCCTGTCACGTAGTTGATTACTCACATGCGGTAACATTGCCAACACGTACCATTACGAATTGTGAGTTCCATGCCTTCCCCAGTAGGTGCAAACTCGAAGGCACTTTGATGAAGTGGAAAACAATGGTGTCTTCCGACGATGTTTTTCAAAGTGTCTACATGGTCCGTTCGAATACGTTGAAAAGTAACGTAAAAATCGAATGAGTCATATCCGATTTCCTCAATATTACCGATTAACAGAATAAAAGTCTCTTTGTGTAATATAGCAGTCCCACTTTGTCTAATATTGTGAATTCATCATATTTTTGTCTACCGATACCTCTACGACTGTCGATCATATTTTAATTTTTTTTTTCAATTTAATTGTGATTTATTAGATTTTGGGCTGTTTCGGTATTCTTAAAACCGAGTAGCATGTGTCATTATACGAGTATTTAAAGCCTATTTCTTTGTTGATTTAAGTTACAGTATATTTATCGTCATTTTTCCGTATTTAGTTTGCCGTGGCAAAAACAGTATTATTATTGCATAACATTAATTTATTTAATGAATTTATGTTCCTTCATTTTTCCTATTTTTTTTCACGAGAAATAATTTAATTGGATCGATCGAGTGACTTTCGGAAGCGCTTGAAGACAATACTTTTTAGGAAGTAAAAATCAACGATTATATATAGACACTACACGCGTACACTACTCTACACTGAGAAATGCATGGCTACACTGTAACGCACTGGACTTCCGTGTGAAAGATCACCGGATTAAATCCCACACTGTGTTACTCCCCTCGAGTGACACAAGCATTTTTCCATCTAGTATTTGGGGATATAAGAATACCGATGACTTCGATCATATCTATTTAAAAAAAGGGGAAAAACATGCCGGTAGGCTCCGATCGCCTCACTTCCGATGTGCCATCGGATCGAGTACACCGGTGTGGCCGGTGAGTTTGCTGGTGCACAACAGCCCACTCAGTCAAAGATACGAAAAAAGCGAAAGAAAAGAAAACTCTAAAGCACAGCTTTGTTGTCCAACTGAATTGACGTTGGAATGGTGAGGAGATCCTCGACTACGAGGTCCAACAACGACGACGACACGTCACTCAAATCCGAATATGTTACTATTACATATCGGAAGTTCTACCACATATCTTTGTACCATAGTTCATCTTCCCTTAATCAGTTGATTTTATCAAGTATGTTTTTCTAAACGTTTACAGATGAGAAGTTCCTGGTCTTATGGCCACAGTCACCACCGTTCCTAGTCTAGAACTTATCTTTTGAGATAATTAATTCCTTAATAACGATATGGATGAAGCTCGTTTGATTGAGCCAGGAAGATTGTTCCAAAGTCGAGCAGAATAAAATGCAAAAAATGATATGTACACGTATGTTGCGCTGGACTTACATCACTACACCTAACGTAAAAGGTTCTACCTCACCAGATCAAAGAAAAAGTCCAAATATGTACTGAGAACAGCTAGGACTGTTCAACACTCAAAACAGTCAACAGAAGGTGGAGATTTCTTCCATTTGTCTTATAATATTTAAATCCATTGGTGTCTGGTGCGATATAAGAAAAAATTACCATATTTTTAAGATTAAAAATAAACCAGCACACTACAATGCGTGTTAGTAATGATGATGATTATATTGGAATTACGATGCATGTTAGTAATGATTATGATTCTATTGGCATTACGATGCATGTTAGTAATGATGATGATTCTATTGGCATTACGATGCATGTTAGTAATGATGATGATTCTATTGGCATTACGATGCATGTTAGTAATGATGATGATTCTATTGGCATTACGATGCATGTTAGTAATGATGATGATTCTATTGGCATTACGATGCATGTTAGTAATGATGATGATTCTATTGGCATTACGATGCATGTTAGTAATGATGATTATTCTATTGGCATTACGATGCATGTTAGTAATGATGATGATTTTATTGGCATTACGATGCATGTTAGTAATGATGGTGATTCTATTGGCATTACGATGCATGTTAGTAATGATGATGATTCTATTGGCATTACGATGCATGTTAGTAATGATGATTATTCTGTTGGCATTACGATGCATGTTAGTAATGATGATGATTCTATTGGAATTACGATGCATATTTGTAATTATGATGATTCTATTGGCATTACGATGCATGTTAGTAATGATGATGATTCTATTGGCATTACGATGCATGTTAGTAATGATGATGATTCTATTGGCATTACGATGCATGTTAGTAATGATGATGATTCTATTAGCATTACGATGCATGTTAGTAATGATGATGATTCTATTGGCATTACGATGCATGTTAGTAATGATGATGATTCTATTGGCATTACGATGCATGTTAGTAATGATGATGATTCTATTGGCATTATGATGCATGTTAGTAATGATGATGATTCTATTGTCATTACGATGCATGTAAGTAATGATGATGATTCTATTGGCATTATGATGCATGTTAGTAATGATGATGATTCTATTGTCATTACGATGCATGTAAGTAATGATGATGATTCTATTGGCATTATGATGCATGTAAGTAATGATGATGATTCTATTGGCATTACGATGCATGTTAGTAATGATGATAATTCTATTGGCATTACGATGCATATTAGTAATGGTGAGGATTGTATATATATATTAGTATTAAAATTACACACCAAACGTGACATGACGTGATGGTGATGATTATGTTGACGATGATTCAATTTGAATTTCGATTGCACTCAAATCAAAAGCGTTTTCCCGAAGTAATTTATTTAGTATTTGACAGGTGTTTGAAAAGACAATACGAATCCCTCCCAGGACTTAGCGAGGCTGTAGGCACCGGGGGAAGTTAAACAGGCCGTGTTTGCATAAGGTCTGAATCTCTGTATCATTGTTTCGAATATCCTTAGTACGATACTATCTGCGCACAAATCAAGAGAAGGGTCTATGTATTATAAAAAAAATATGATTAATATTTTTCCTTTCACCCTTGAGAGTGTTTCGTGACTTTGATATAATACGGAAGCCGTGGTTCAATGGTTAGCATTCACGCTAAGTAAGCGGACGTCTTAGGTTCGATTATGAACTGGTTTTACTCTTAAACTATTTTACACCTGAATTTGTGTTTTTCTGTAGCTTATAACCTGATTATCATAAATTCTTAAAGCGCATTTAAGCAACACAACAATAAAGCTTTTCAAAACAGCTTAATGAAAGGCTGTAGTGAGATAAACAATTTTGACTGCCTTAGAAGTTCAATCTCCTTGCGATCGGAACTCTGGGTTTAATGTGTTAAAAATATGTGCTTGCTAAAGTGCAACAGTTTATACACAATAAACGCACATAAATTTTCCATCCACAGGATGGTTGACGCTCCTACTCGTTCACAAGGGATAGCATCTCGATTGATAATTTATTCTTTCCCACTAAATAACGCCAGAAAAAAAAACATTCTTATGTAACAAAAGACCCAACCCACATTTAACCAGTATTTTGTTCTATCGAGTGGTATAGATCATTCAGTTTAAGGAGTCATTTTGCAATAGTGTGAGTAACACTCTCTGTATTACACAACTTGTGTAGTGGTATTGGTTTTAGAATGCCACACGATTGGTTTGCGCAGAGCGCACGTATGTATTGTTGTTAAAATACTCGGTGATTAGAAAAACACTTCCATGTCGAAATTAGGAAAGATAAAATCATTTTCAGGCCAAGCAAAGTAGATTGTTTTAAATTTTAGTAGTGATTGATAATAATTAGGGATCGGTCGAAAAGGTGCTGCAATCTATTAGTGCGAGTTTTGTCTAATATAATGTACATATAATTAAAAAAAACCGAAAGCTTAGAATGTACTTTGTTATAACTTAAAGTTTCCTAGAATTTAGTGTCACTCCATCCACTATTATTTTACAACTTTATTATTTGGCATTATAATAATGATACATTAATATGTTAAATAATCTTAAATTCAGTTTATTTTTATGCGCAATCTAATTAAAGCTGACGAACATGTTTACTTTATAATACTTGTACTTATATTTATTTTTAATCTTGAAAAGTTCCATTATTGTTATTTAATGTTTCCTAGAATCTGCCATACATATACAATTAATATGTGAAATAAACTTAATATCATTTTATTTATACGATTATTACAATTTAAGCTGACAGCATTTTTAATATAAAAACCGTGTGTGTTCATTTCAGTGTAAAAATTTTATTTTCATATTTTTTTGCTTTTTTACTTCATTAAAAAAATAAAATGACAAGTTTTTGTAAACGCACCGTTACTCACACTATTGCAAAATGACTCTTCAAACTGAATGATCTATAATCAATACATCAAAATTGATGATAGGACATATTCAAGATCGTTTAAGTTTACAACCACTGGAATAGACACGGAACTCGCGATTCATCATTACACGTGTTGCAACAAACATACATACTTGAAGCGTACGAGTTGACGTATAAGTTTAACCGGACGAACTCTTTTACCAGACTGAAAATCCGTTTTTTTTATTTTTTGATACCGTTAGGAATCGAATTCAGAAGTGCCGAGCCTAAAAAATACGGGTTCCGATGGGAATCGAACTTAGAACCCACAAACTAGAATGCAGACATCTTACCAGCTAAGCTACAGACGTCACACTCTCTTATTATAAAGGCTTTTCACAATTCTCTCTTTGACAATTTCATTGAATTAATTGTGCCACATTTTTTTAAGTACAATGAAATAAAACTCGAACCGGAGAATATACGAGTATCTTATGGACAAAAAAGTTTATCTAAACTTTTAACAACCAAATTAATTTATTCACATATCAACAGTAAAAAGGGATGGAGAGTTATATATTGGGTGTACAAATAAGTCACCGCCGTTTGACAAAAGTTGGCGCCACCAGTAAGTTATGGTTAAAATTATCAGATGTAAAATGTCATTATCGTAAGGTTGGACATCTGTCAACAACATGACCTTGAAATATTAGTGAATTTTTATCAGTATAACATTTTTTTTTGTGTTCGAAAATGTCAAGTTTTGAGCCGAATAAGCGTCATTTGCGGGAACTTTTGATTTACTTCTTCAATTTGAAGAAATCTGCAGCTGAGGCGCATCGATTGCTTGTAGAAGCATATGGTGAGGCTGTCTTAAGTGAGAGAAGTTGTCGTGAGTGGTTTCAAAAGTTTAAGAACGGTGAATTTGACATCGAAGACAAAGAACGTAGCGGAAGGCCGAAAGTGTACGAAGACGCGGAATTGGAAGTATTATTGGATCAAGATTCGTGCCAAACGCAAGAAGAACTTGCACTTACATTAGGAGTGACTCAACAAGCAATTTCACATGGGTTGAAATCATTGGGAATGATTCAAAAACAAAGAAATTGGGATTCATATGAACTGACACGGAGAAACTTTGAATGCCAATTTTCCACATGTGAAATGCTGCTTGCCAGGCATAAACGAAAGGGTTTTCTGCACCGTATAGTCACTGGTGATGAAAAATGCATCCATTATGATAATCCAAAAAGGAAGAAATCATGGGGATCCCCTGGTCATGCTTCAACATCTACGGCTAAGCCAAATATTCATGGAAAAAAACTCTTGTTGTGTATTTGGTGGGATCAGCTTGGTGTCGTGTATTATGAGTTGCTCAAACCGAATGAAACCATTGCTGGGGCTGTCTACCGAACATAATTGATGAGATTGAGTCGAGCACTCGAGGAAAAGCGCGCCCACTACTACGCCAGACACGACAAAATTATTCTCCTGCATGATAATGCTAGTCCACATGTTGCGGCACCGGTCAAAACCTATTTGGAAACACTCAATTGAGAAGTTTTACCCCACCCGCTGTATTCACCAGACATTGCTCCTTCTGATTACCACTTGTTTTGATCGATGACGCATGGCCTGTCTGAGCAGCACTTCACATCATATGAAGATACCAAAAATTGAGTCGATTCGTGGATAGCCTCAAAAGATGATGATGATGACTGACGCGGTATTCGTATGCTGACAGAAAGATGGGGAAAAGTAGTGGCAAGCGATGGGTACTACTTCGAATAAAATATGAGGTTCCGTTCTTTCACAATAAATGCCCATTTTTTTATAAAAAACGGCGGAAACTTATTTGTACACCTAATAGTAATCTATTTATTGAGTTTTAATATTGTGAATGTTTAAATTATTAACTGCGTTTTCGTTTTAATATATATGTTTTACTCTCTCTCCCTGGCTCCATCCCAACTCATTGTCTGCGAAGACTGTTGGGGTCAGCTCTCCTCGTCCTCAGGTTGTATGCTCTTCTGTCCCGGACTACGTCCCCCAGGCCGTGCCTCTGCATCAGGTTATCTCTTTGCACCACCCATGAATTCCTTGGTCTTCCTCTGGTTGTTATTCGAGGAAGATCCATGGAGATTACCTGGTTTACAATGCGATCGGGTGCTCCGCGTCCAACGCGCCCATACCATCTCAATCGCCTCTCCTCCATCTTGCTGTTGATGTCTGTAACACCCAGGCAGGCTTCCACGAATGCGTGAGCTTTTTATTTTGTCTCTTAGGGACACACCTGCTGACCATCTTAGCA
The DNA here is from genome assembly GCA_949825065.1 of Odontocerum albicorne. Classification (NCBI taxonomy): domain Eukaryota; kingdom Metazoa; phylum Arthropoda; class Insecta; order Trichoptera; family Odontoceridae; genus Odontocerum; species Odontocerum albicorne. The sequence continues at coordinate 1,971,782 of OX463860.1, read as the reverse complement.
TGCGCATTTCAGCAGTTTCTAGTTGCCTAGAGTAAGAGGTATACATCGTCCAGCATTCGAAGCCATAGAGGAGTGCGGGTCTGACAATTGTTTGGTATACTTTTCCTTTCAACTTTACTGGCATTTTCGGATCACATAGAACTCCTGTCATTGATCTAAACTTCATCCATCCCACACCAACTCTATGTGTTACATCTGCTGCAGATCCTCCATCGCTATGGATGAGTGACCCAAGATACTTAAAGGAGTCACAATTTGGTAATGTTTCTCCATCCATTTGCATTACGGGAGTGACAGCATTTGTGTTCTCGAATGGTAGGTACAGATACTCTGTTTTCTTTCTGCTCAGTCTCAATCCATTGTCCTCCAAGATTCTTCTCCATCTTTCCAGACTATTTTGCAGGTCTTCGTGTTTTTCACTTATTAATACGATATCGTCTGCAAATAGTAGGATCCTTAGGAGACTGTTCATTTCCTAAAGACATTGTAATTTATTTTTAACAAACACTGTTTATTCCACTTTTTTTATGACGGTATAACCCTACCGGACCATTGTTTACGCTCCCCTGAAGATGAGGTGAAAGCCTTGAAACCGGTAGGGTTATACCGTCATAAAAAAAGTGGAATAAACAGTGTTTGTTAAAAATAAATTACAATATATTTATATATATATATATATATATATATATATATATATATATATATATATATATATATATATATATATATATA